>LGRX02002317.1:0-52046 GCA_001247695.2 Cymbomonas tetramitiformis
GTCATCACGCACTGCCCGTCGTACTACGCATACCTCACTGCATCACTCACTGCGTGCCCTTCCATCCCCTCCACAGCCGTCGCCAACAGGCGCTGCCGTTCCTCGGCCCGCTATACAGCTGTCAGTCAACACACGTGGCCTCGGTAGGAGGTGTTCCCCACTTCTTTATTCAAATGCCTTCCCGCTCCCATGAAGGGAAACTGATGCAACGGGCTGTGTGGGGAAGTTGAAGGGTGCGAGCAGCACCGGGGAGGAGGAGTTTGATGAACAGTCTGATCCAGTGTTCCTCAGTGCCTCCTCGATCCGGTGCACATCGACAACGCCAAACATCGAACCGCCAATCCTCGAAACCTTTGTCTGGTGGTTGCGGGGACTGGTGGAGGCCTTGAGCGGATCTTGCCCATAGTTGATGGCCTCTTTCATGCGCTCCAAGTACGTGCTTTGCCGAGTTAAACCATTTCCGAGCGCCGCACCTACCGCACTGGCCATGTCCCGGTCCCTTCCGCCCTCCCGATCGTGTCCCATGGAATCCTCCGCCGCGCCTCGCCCATAGTGCCCTCGGCAAGCCTTGCAGAGTATCAGCGCTGCGCCTGAGACGAAGCAGCCGATCAGGATCAAGGCGATGTGGCCGGAGATGGAGCTGCCTTCTTCGGACTCTTTTGGACTGACCGGGGAGTGAGGGGTGGAGGTGGGGGAGGAGGCGGTGGTGGTGGCGGTGGTGGAGGGTGGAGGGGGCGGAGGAGGAGGGGGCGGAGGGAGGAGGGGGTGGGGAGTCTGGGCGAGGGAACGACGGGGCAGACGGCGAGGGTGCAGAAGCGTATCCGAGAACGGTGGAACTCTTTGCGCCACAAGTTCTCCTTCGTTGAGAAACTCAAGACCTTCCGTCCTCACAAAAATGGCACTCCCTCCATGATGGAACACCTGTAGCCGGCGGCCGGCGCCTCGGAAACTTGGGTACCGCCACTCCAGGCAGGCGCCGTACCGCATAAAGGATTCTAAAATTCAGCTTTAAAAGTCGTCGTCGTGTGAATATGCCAACATCGACCCTCTCAGAAAACCCGGTCAGCGGGTTGAACACTCTCTGCGAAGAGAGGCTGGGAAGGAGGCGCCATGAAACAGTTTAGTCATGGGACTCAGAGTTCAGTGGCTGCACTGCCATGAAACAGTATAGTCATGGGACTCAGAGTTCAGTGGCTGCACTGCCATGAAACAGTATAGTCATGGGACTCAGAGTTCAGTGGCTGCACTGCCTGCAGTTTGCCATGAAGCAGTATAGTCATGGGACTCAGAGTTCAGTGGCTGCACTGCCTGCAGTTTGCCACTCGAAAGTATTTGAAGCACCAGGCACATAGGACAGCACGCATAATGTCCATCAGACGTGTCAAAAAAAATTCAGGAAAAATGCGTGCACACTCGCATCTGTCGTGGTGCAGGTGGGTGGGACAACGGGGGACGCACCGTGGAGGCTATCGTCCCCGCTGTTTCTGTTGAAGGGGCTTCGGATACTTCCGACGGGCTCGCAGTCCCGGCGAGGAGCAGAGCCGCGAGCACGAGGGTTGTGCGGGGCTTCAGCCCGCCGTGCATGCCGGTCAGCGGGTCGTTTCGAGGCGATCAAATGTGCGCTGGCAGTTGTGCGCCACGCTATATTTGAGGAGTCCAGCAAGTTCTACAGCCCACGGCAAAACACCCGGGTTCAACGCGTTCCAACAGAGCAACGCTGATACCCTAAGACAACGTGTTTCCGAAACTGATACCGCTTTCTAAAACGCTTAGTCGATAAAGTGTGTTCATTTATCACTAAATACAAGCAAGTGAGATTAACGAGAAGTCCAACAGTTCCTCAGCTTTTGGGGAAGCGGAGAAAGGCCAGAGCAAGCGAGGGTCGGTGATGGCAGTCGAGGATATCACTCGCAGCCCATCCGGCAAAAGCTGAGAAAGCTACCGCTTGAGAAGAGCGTGAATAATAAATCTTTCAATTATTTTGTCCGCTCAACTTGGGCAATACCTATTTTCTTGGCGCGCGAATAGAAAATAGCTTTGTTCCACGTGTTCGTGAATGAGATTGCCTCCTTTTTGGTAAGAATAGGGCAACACCTAAAATCTATGCGCACTCATAAGGGAATAGCTATACATTTGTATGAGCAAGTACGGGAATAGTTTAGATATCAGGACGGGACCAGGAAAAATTCCTTATGGCCATTCTAGTAGCTGTGCAAGTCCAGGCGGAGGCTGCGTTAGTGCCACGAAGGACAGTGTGTAAAGCTTCGTCGGAGCTACACCCATATTGACCAAAAAATACACGGGGTATATTTAAGATATTGAAGAGTTTCTTAACGAGAAAGAGGTCTTAAAGGTGTCGCTCGAACACCTCAAACGAAAGCCCTTGTGGAGAAACAGTAATTCCCTTAATCGTCCAAACTGAATAGCTGACAGAGTCGTTGAAAATTAGAATTAGTCCAGTTAGGACATGCTGCAGAGAGTTTCTGATAGGTCACAATTGCAATGCGATAAAATGCCCCTTCAATTGCGTCTGTTACAGCATTTTCACTAAAGTGCCGTTTCTCTAGTCAGATCTCTCGGAATTTCTCTCTTCGTCTTGCGTCTCTTTCTGTCGTTCGACTGTGAAATGATGGTGTGACTGTGAGGTTTCCGCTGTTGAGCTGTCCCATGTCCGTCTGCGTGTCCGGTCGGGTGATAGCGATGACAGCCCCCAGATCAAAGTCATAGTCATCCGATTGTGACTTTCAAGGGATCGAAATGACCGTCTCGATGACCCGGTCGTAGCCATATATAACACTTGGGGGTGATTCCTTCATCGCGCGATTTGTGGCTATTTCCCACCATACTTAAGCGGAGATTTTCGACCATACTTAAGGTGTCCCCTTTTCGGAGCCCCAGAATTTTGTTGTTTACACTGTTAACTCTATGACGGTCCGTTTTTTCGTCAGCCTTGCGACCCACGTACGCGTAAGACCCGAACCCTGAGAGCCGGCCTGCATTTCGAACCTCCCCACCCTGTCCCCCCTGCTGAAATCAGGCAGCCCTGACCGGGAGTCCCGGTGCAGGCCCCTATGACAGATTCCTAGGTAGCCAACACTGGACCGTGACTGATCCGTAAGCCTGTGTTGTGACACACCGAGTGTCACAGGTAGCTAGACTCGAGACCGTTCCGACTCCGTGACCCTCCTATGTTGCATGATACGCACCCCCCCCCCCGGGCGTAAATTACGCGTAAATTACGTATTTCGGGCCTTGTGAGTTTTACGCGTAACACGTAACACGCCATAGGAATCTCACCCAAATATAGGCTGAAATTCAACCTATATATGAGCTGAAATTCAGCCTATATATGAGGCTATATATGAGCTGAAATTCAGCGCCTATATATGAGGCTATAATTATATGAGCTGAAATTCAGCCTATATATGAGCTGAAATTCAGCCTATATATCACCTGAAATTCAGCCTATATATGAGCTAAAACTCAGATATAGGCTGAAATTCAGCCTATATGTGAGGCGCGATTTTACGCCACCCAGCGTGAAATTGCCCGGAAATTAAGCCGACATAAATTACGCGTAAATTACGTTTTTCGGGCCTTGTGAGTTTTACGCGTAACACGTATCATGCAACATAGGCCGTTCCGGGTATATCTAGCTTAGGGTTTATTTCTTATGAGAGTTTATCTATATTGGTTCCAGGGCTGTCTGATACCCGTGAACCGGGATATTCCAGTAGGTCGTGGACCCATTCCACGCTATTTTTCCACAACTAATTTGGCCATGATTGGCTAAAGCAGCCGCTTGGAGAGGTGGTGCGCGACGGCGCGTTTGGGTACGCACGGGAATTTTGAGATGAGCGGTTTACGGTGAGCGTCTTTTGGGCCGCAGCTATGGGGATTCGACCTGGACCGGGCTTCGTTTGCGCAATGTTCATTTACGGTATTACGCTTGCCTTGATCCCGCTTGCTACCGATTGTTGGGCTGGTGGCTGGAGCACCTTCGACCTCGACGACGTCTTCCATTGCCCCTCGCTCGCATGGCTCTACCGCTCTTTCCGTAACTGTGGCGTCGCATCTTCCCCACGACATTACCCGCACGCGCCCCAACGTACCATCTCCCATCGGGCTTTCAGAGTTATGGGTGTATCCACACGAGCGAAACGGTCCCTCACGAGGGACCAAGGCACGGTATCGGTTGCAACCGATATCCGATATATCGATATATCGGCGATATTGCTATCAATCGATAACTTTTTAAAGAGTTATCGGAATATCAATATCGACTAATTCCTAATTATGTAATATCGGTATCAACTAATACCACGCCATATCATATCGGCATCGACTAATACCAAATCCGTGACATATCGGGAAAGATATCGGAATATCGAAATATCGGAAGCGATCCTTCGGCTGCAAGAGAAGTGGCGTCCCAAGGACCAAGCGTCTTACACCGACACGCCGCCTGCATATGAGAGCACCACGTGACACGCCCAATACCAAAAAGTCCATTATTTCCAACACAAAAACCAAAGTTGCAAGTGGTTTAGATATTGATAGTGAAGTTGAATATGAACCCGCTACAGCCGTGCCACCGGGCAAGAAAAATGATGACGAGTTTGACGTGTATCTTACAGAGTGGTGGAAGACTCGGGGGGGGGCGGGGATTCCTTGTTATTACGATGTTCAAGATGACTAGACCGTTCCTTGCTGCGCCTGCGAGCACAACCGGTGTTAGTAGAGCGAGCTTTTAGCGCTTGCATCCAGATGATTTGCGACTTAAGAATTTTTTGAATGAAGGAACCATTGAGCATTCCCTAATGGTTGCAATGAACTAGATATGTAGATAGATAGGAAGCATGTGTCGAAGAGCTGAACTAGATAGGTATGAGTAGGCAGAATTTGTATACTTGCTAGGAACCGATATATCAATTTATTACAATATCGGTATTACCTAATAGTTTTATTTTCGCATATCGGAAAATCGGTATCAACTAATACCCAATTAGTTGATATCGGTATCGACTAATAACTTCAAGACAATATTGGTATTGCCTGATAGATTTGTTTTGCATATCGGTATCGACTAATAACACCTTGGACCAACCGATACCGTGCCTTGCGAGGGACTCCGACATCGACGCCTCGCTGAGGCTCACTGACGCGGTTCGCAACACGCCGACGGCTAGATCGCCGGTTGTTACGAACCCCGACCCTACTTCCAACACCGACGCCGACGTTGCGACGAGGAAGTACCTGCAGGAGCAGTCCAAGCTTGTGGACGAGGTCTACAAGGGGCGGCTCCATAAGGATTTAGGGTATTGATGCATGAAGTGTTGAAATCTGTATAGGCAGCCCTGACCGGGACGAGTCCCGGTGCAGGCTCCTATGACAGATTCCTAGGTAGCCAACATTGGACCGTGACCGTGATCCGTAAGCCTGTGTTGTGACACACCGAGTGTCACAGGTAGCTAGACTCGAGACCGTTCCGACTCCGTGACCGTTCCGGGTATATCTAGCTTAGGGTTTATTTCTTATACGAGTTTATCCACACAGTTCGGGACCCTCTGATGTCTAGTGAACTAGGATATTCCGGATCAGGGAAGATATCTTCCTGGGATTGGCCGGCCCGGGGCCGTGTCACGGAAGCCCGGGCCGAAGGCGGGCCGAAGGAAAAGTTGCGGATGGGCCGAGTCGCATTGAGGGGAAAATCGATAAATTTCCAAAATTTTATCGATTTTTGACAAATTGTCATACTTAAAATTAAAATTTTGGGTTCGGGCCGAGACGGGCCGAAAGGTGGCCGAAGTGAATTCCCGATGCGGGCCGAGTCACCTCCGCGGAAGATATCTACCCTGATTCCGGTAGGTCGTGGCCCCATCCACGCTTTATTCCACTTGCTAGTTTGGCCATGATTGGCTAAACGGCCGTTCGGAGAGGTGGTGCGCGTTTGCGCGTTTGGGTATTAGTGGGAGTTATGAGATGAGCAGCTTGCGGTGAGCGACTTTGAGCCGCAGCTATGGGGTACCGGCTTGGATCGGGTTTCGTCGTCGCAATGTTCATTCACGGTTTTCTGCACGCTCTGATCCCGCTTGCTACCGAGTTTTGGGCTGGTGACCTTGGCACCTTTGACTTCGACGACATCTTCCTTTGCCCCTCGCTTGCATGGCTCGACCGTTCCGTCCGTATCTGTGACGTCGCATTTTCTCCGCGACCCTACCCAAACGTGCTGCAGCGTACCGCCTCCCCTCAGGCTTTTCTAGAGATGGGAGTCACTACGAGATCCAAGAAGTCCCTTACGAGGGGCAGCGACATTGATGCCTCTCTGAGGCTTATCGACGGGGTACGGAACACGCCAACGGCAGCTACGCCTTCTGTTCCTACCCCCAACCCTGCATCGAACGAGGACTCGGACGTGGCCGTCAGACGTTACCTGCAAGAGCAATCCAAGCTCGTCGACGAGATCTACAAGGCGCGACTACATCGAGCTTGGGCCAAGAGTATCCGTGAGGATATTCTTGGCGACAAGAAGCATCATTTTCGCGGTACGGACGACGCGGGCCTTCTGTCCGACCTGGTGGTGCAGCTGCGTACGGAGTTTCAGTCGGCTGGTCTGGAGCTACGTGCCTTTGACCTCGACGACCCTCTGGCACCCGTGGTCAACAGGATGAATGGACTTCTCTACGACGTTCTGGCTCTGGTGATTGAGAAGCACAGCAACGCGTTCGTCTGGCTGACTGGTGCCGATTCTTCGACTGCCCGAGATGGACGGCGAGCCCTTATCGACATCATCAAGGGCTGTGTTCCATTGGCGCTACGAGAGTCGCAGCAGGAGGAGCACGCCGCGTTGCGTTATCCCGCAAACGTTGACCCGCAGCCGATCTTGGCTAAGGAGCAACGTTTGGTGCGGGACAACCGAGCTTCCGACTGGACACCGACCGAGGCCACGAGAAAATTATCCCTCTACACCCGACTCGACCCCGTATTCTACGCTGCGGTGAAGGCCCGCTATCCCATGGCCGCTGACTTGCCCCAAGTATCGCTGGTTTCGCTCCGTTCCATGGTTGTGGAGATTTACCAGGCTTGGGCACAGACGGGCGGGGGGAAGGCGGCTTCTGGCGCGGACGGCATCTCCGCGCACCTGTCCAGCAGCGAGTACGACGCGCTGCTGCAGAAGATCACTGAGCTCAAGGAGCTCGTGCAGCGGCAACACGGTGAAGCCGCTCCGGTGGTGCGGCAACAGCGGGAGCGGGTGCAGCAACGACAGCAGCAGCAGCGGGGGCAGCAGCCGCGAGAATTCCGCGTGGGGACCCACAAGGCCCCACCGGTGGGGTTCGGCCGCGACGATCAGCGGGCGAAGCCGTTCTGCGGTAGGTGCAAGAAGGCGGACAAAGGTGAGAACTATCACTTCTACCGCGACTGCCCGCTGGGCGGGCGCCAACACCCGCCCACCTCTGCTGCAGCATTCTGTGTTCCCATCGACGAGGAGGACGCAGAGGGGGTGCACGCGCTCGCCACGTGCGCGTTATTCCAGCAGGCAGCAGATGATGGAGCGGATTCCTTCGCACGTGCGGCCGCCGCGCACGGGCCGCCCGCGGTGCTTTGTGCGGGAGCGGTGGGCGGCATCGACGTGTCCGCCTACGGCTTCACGGTGGAGCAGCAGCCGGCTTCCGATGGAGATGATATTCTCCGCCGACTCGACGATCTTGCCGCGGAGGTTCACTCAGCGGCAAGGAGTGGTATCGAAAGTTTTAGGCCTCATCGATAGTTTTTCGATAGGCAGAAGTTTATATCAATCGATAACAATAGGTGTAAATAGGTATCGATCAATATCGATAGGTAAGTTTGGGTATCGATCGATAACAATAGTTATGAAAACGTATCAATAAATAAGTACCAAATTCGATATATCGATATATCGATATATCGATATGTTACCACTACTTCTCTAATAACACATGAAAGCAAACTACAGATCTAGAACTCTACCGTATTCATAGCAGCCATCAAAGAGTGCTCAATCGTGCCCTCAGTTAATTTTCCCCTAAGGCATGCTACTAACCTTGGAAATCTGATACTCTATGTGGAAATCTGATCGAATATTGCAAAGGCCCAATGTGGAATCGATTAATCGATTAATCGATTTTGACCAATTGTGTCGTTCAATTTTGAATTCATCGATCAATAACAATAGGTGTAAATAGGTATCGATCAATATCGATAGGTCCGGGGGGTTATCGATCAATATCCAATATTTCGATATGTACAAATTTGCTATCGATCAATAACAATATTTCGATTAATCGATACTATCGAAAATATTGAATATCGATACCACTCCTTGCTCAGCGGCCAACCCGCAGGTACATTACACCCACGCATCTTTCCCGCCTCCTTACGGCACCGAGCAGCAGACTTCGGCTCCGTTGTGCGGACAGGAGGAGCAGGTTCCGGCAGGTGGTGCGGCGGCATCGGCATCCGCCGTGCCGGCCCCTTCTATGCCTGTCTCACAGGGAAAGGATGTGAAACCCGCGCCACTGCAATCGGCGCGGGTAACCACCACAGCGGACGCGGACGGTGAATTCGTTGGGTTCGTTCAGACCGTGAACCACGCCGCTATCGGGCAGGTTGATCTCACGGGTTACGACACGGACGATTACGAGGACCTCGCCGACGGCAGCTTCATCGTGAAGCCGCGGGCTCCGGCCGTTTCGGCAAATCATGCGTCGGAGCCCGCGACCCACGTGCCTGTGTCTGGTGGTGCTTCCCGCACCTACGGATGTGGCAAGCCGCCATGGGGCTTCCCCGCACACGCGGGCCCGTGGGGGTTTCATTACCTTCTCTCCCTTGTTCTTTTGATCTCGATCTTGGGGGTGGGAGCTGCCGCCTACACGGCGGCCAATGACATGGACCCTGTGCAGGTATCGGGTCGGGCTGCGCCGCAGCCTGTGCTGTGCAGGGAAGATTTATGCTTGTACTTATGTTAAGCTTTCAAAAAATCATTTTATGGAT
Organism: Cymbomonas tetramitiformis; assembly: GCA_001247695.2. NCBI lineage: Eukaryota > Viridiplantae > Chlorophyta > Pyramimonadophyceae > Pyramimonadales > Pyramimonadaceae > Cymbomonas > Cymbomonas tetramitiformis. The sequence continues at coordinate 9,013 of LGRX02002317.1, forward strand.
ATACTTCAAAAGTTTAAGCACCATACGCTCCTACCACACTGTGAATGCACTCTAGCGGGCATCGTGGATAATGGGTCATGTTTGCACCGATTATCCCATTCCGGCTAAAAGAACCGACTAAAAAGGTGCACGGTTGTTAATAAGCATTAGAGATGGCCAATATATGCACTCCAACATGACGTATGACCCAAATGTGATGGGGACATGTGTATAAGATCGATATGATCGCATGGACGCAGGTGTAGCCTGCACATACTATTCCCAAAAAATTAGTGAAGATATTGTATCTTTTTATGCCTTTTTGAATTTTAAAAAAAAATGCAATCTGAAAAAGTTGAGGGTGCTTGTCGCAAATGCGAACGCCATGGATATATTGGGTGGATCCAGGCCGGACCAAGCATCGAAGTAATTAATATATGTCCCATTGACACTAAAAATCATTGGGCGCGCCTTCTAGTTCCGAACCAATGCCCAATTGAATTCTTGCAACATTGGTCCTTGTGGGAGGACCATAATCGATTATGGTCCTCCCACAAGGACCATGGGATAGTAGCCACTAGCCGGAGAGTTATATAAATCGATCGAGCATTGCCGCCAATCAGAGACGCATAGAATATTCCTGGGCGTAGTATCGAATTATGGATATTCATGCAGAACTTATGAGCGCGACAGATTTCAGATGGCGTATAAAAGATATTTCCGACCGATCGCGCATAATCGCCAATCAGAGAAGCCATGAGATTAGATAAACTCCATGAATATGGGTCACACGCGAAATACCATAAGCTGACTGTGCACGTAGAAGGAGCACGTGCTGCAGATTTCAGGGTGGCTTACATGAAATACTTTCGACCCATCGCGCGTAACCGCCAATAAGAAGTGCGAGCACCTGAGATAGGCACCATGAATATGGGACGACAAGGAAAAGGGATCGCACGACAAAAGCGAGATGGCTTGTAGACGCTGGCTACGCCAATCAGCGACGCGATCAGTTTCAATTTAGATATTGGTAAATTAAAAAACTGCACCACAAAAAGCCCTTAAGTGTGGCGTCGTCGCGACAAATGCGATGCGAATGAATACAAGCTTTCGCAACATGCTGACATGGCATGGTATTTGCGACACGGTGCTTTCTTTCGTCGCACAAAGATTACAGTGTCACAGTTGAATGCCAAATCCGCTAGACATGTCGATGTGACCTCCATCCATCGTCCGGTCGACATCAACATGGCAACGCATGGCATGTCATGGCGAAATCGGCTCACCGGCGAGACCCACGCGGGCCGCGGCTGGCTGATTTCACATATCCGATATTATCTCGATTTTGACACATACGTTCATTCTTGACGCTTTGGTTTTGCGGCGCACCTCACACTGTTTTCTGCCGTGTCCTGCTTTGTCCTGCTGCATGTATTTTTTCCTTGCATACTAACCAATTTCCGGTTAAATCGTAATATCCTTGCTGAGTTGCTTTTCGTTGTTCTACAGGTCGCGTTCGTTGTTGCTCTACGTGTGACGCCGCCAGCAACAGTCGGTTGCTGGCGGCACTTAAATTTCTTCGTAGACGGCATTCGTTCTTGTAGGCCGGCTGACGGGCTGTGCCTAAGCCCGCCGGTTTTCATGTTGTCACAAGCTTTCACTAACTGATATTTTGCAGGAATTTACTATTGGTTTTCGAGCGCCTGTTTTGTATTCGTTCTGTTCGTTTCCCCTGTTGCACATGTGCATTTTTTCCGAGGGCGATATCTGCACAGATTGTGCAGCGTGGTTTCGAGTCCCACCGCTCTCACTGACTTTGCGCTATGTAATTTTGCAGGATATTCCTGTTTCGCCGCATTGCTGAATGCCTGCTTGCCTTCCTGATTGCTTGTTTCGCATGTGTTGCTCATGTGCTGTTACCCATGGCGTGTGCAACTGGTTATGTCATTTCATCTTATTTCTGACTTGTCTGCGTTTACTGCGTGCAGGGTTTTCTAATCTTTTACGCTCATCGGCGAGACGCATGTTGCCGTGTGGAATTTGTGAAGAGTGTATTTTGAGCTATTTTGCTTATTGTTCTCGAATGTTTGTTTGCCTGACTGGTTTTATGATTTTTGCAATATCTTTTTCACTTCGTTCTGACGTTTTAGCGTTCGCTGTGTGCAGGTATTTCAGTTTTACTTTCATCGCTGGCGAATTGCATGTTGCTGTGCCCATCATCCTGCTTAGCTTTTGGATATCATAAGTCACTCCTTGATAGGATTTGTTTTGTTCATAGCTGTGACTTCATATTCGAAATAGTATGCACTGCGCTTTTATTGTAAATGTATATGCATAGTAATGTAATGAAAATAGAATCATGTTGTGCTAACGTGAGCGCATTCTCCTGCCGATCGTTAGTTAGTTTGAATATGCCAGCGTGTCAAAATTGTTTCTTCCGTAAACTGTAATATTATGTTTATGGTCATAACCTTTTGTACAACTGTTCTAGATTCTGTCCATAAATATCAGTCTTCTTTTTGTCGCTGCGACAATATTGAGCTGTTTGTCGCACTGCGACAACAATGAGTACCGCACTCACTTTTGTCGTCCCAGAATATAATTGATATGTCGCATGGTGCGACAAAAATGAAAGATTATGCGACAAAAGTGAAGTGCTACCTGGTAACCAGACAGTGACTTCACCGGCATACAGCTGGTGGTGCGAAAGCTACGAAAGCGGGGGCATGGTAGCTTCCACCATGGACAGGGTACTGAAAGATACCCGGGAGCGTGGTCCGCTCGAGGGCGCAGTTCCTTGTGCCATGCCACCGTTCAATGAGATGGAGAGTGGCGCTGTGTGGGTGGTAGCGAGACCTGCACGTGCCAATGACGCTGATGGAGTAGTATCCACTGAGTACCTGACCAATGGGACCTCATTGAAGGGGCTCACTGGGTCTGATGGGACTGTCGACTCGCAGTATTATTTTGCCCTCAGGGCATTTATTGCTGCGCTTGATATCAAGTTTATGATGAAAGGCACCCAGGAGAAGGTCGACCTGCTGACTTGCAAGCCTCGTCAGGAGCCTGAACAAGATGGGCTGACCTACGTGAAGATGTGTCAACGCAGGGAAATGCAGTTGAACACTGGCAAGGTGGTCACGGACGCGGAGTTACGCACCTTCATCGAGGACTGCGTGGAGCGACTACGCATCAAAGTTTTCCAGACCAGGGTCTCTGAGCAGCTCAGGGTCCAGTTTCCGCCACCCAACAGGGTCACCTGGAAGGATCTTGATTCTTGAAACCACCGTGGAGATCCAGGACAAGCTCAGGAATGGCGCAGAGTCTTGGATTCTCACCTTCCTCCAGGAGATCACCCGGCGGTGTGGTTGCCACGATACTCCTGCTACGAAGCCGGGCGCCATGGGTTGAACCTCAAGGCGATCAGAGATTCGATCAAGAAGGTTGACGTGGTCACCGACGGAAAGCACGGGGACATTGAGGACAAGAAGAAGGCAGATGCCCCATCCCCATCTAAGAAGATCAGGAAGGAGGTCAACGCTGCTGAGAGAACCAAGAAGCCATCTTACAACAAGGCACCGCCGCCTGCTCAGCAACCCGGAGGGGGTGCTGGGAACACCAAACCCAAGTGTCTACGCTGCTTCGGAGGGGGCTTCCATGAGAAACAACCTGAGCAGTGCAGGGCTGGGTAGTGGGTACAAGCACGTGAAGCTTGAGCCGGGTTGCCACGAGGGGAAACTGAGCTCTAACAAGTCGTGGGAGGTCGAGAACGCAGCCATCAGAATGTACAATCTGAAGAGCTGCTTCAAGAATTCCGACTGGGGCATCTTGATCACCGACTGGCAACAGCTGCCCAACGAAGAGAAGGACAAGTACCGAGCCGCGCAGGTACCTGCTGACAAGAAGAATTTCACTGTGAAAGCGGAGGCGCTGAAGGCAGAGTACCAGGGCATGGTGGCAGCAAGGCAAACCGCCAGTCGTGCCGGGAGTGTTAAATCACAGGTGCTGCTGGACTTTAGGTTCAGGGTTATTATTATGGGCTCTGATAGCCCCTAGCCTGACCCGTCTCTGATCGGAACCGTGACTCCGCTAGTAGCTAGGATGACAGTACAGTAGTACTGTACTGTCAGTCATCACTTCGTATTATCCGGGTTTCCGAGATGCATGATAAAAGCACTCGGCCGGACTGATTATGGGAGCTTAGCCAGTTTGTTTTACCCGAGCGGAACACCTGTTCTCGCAGGTTATGCGCGTCACCACTTCCCTAGTAATTCTGATGGCACAGCGCCTAGCTGTTGCCATGTTTGGCTAAGTTTTGACACAGAGATGGGGTGGGCGCCCCCTTAGGCAGTAGTTCGTCTTTCCGCGGTATGGCCTCTTTTTGAAGTGGAGATCAGTTTATGACACATTTTTCGGCAGCAGTATCGTCGCTTATTATGGCTTCTTTTTACGTTTCACCTGGCCGGTGGAGAGGGCATTCCGCGTATTGTGGGTCGCAACCACTTTTAGCCAATCGGCTCATGACCTGTTTGATGTTGTTTTTACCGCTGAGACTTCTGCAGGATTGGCCGCTGCGTAATGCTTACTACTGTCGCTCCGTTAGCCCGCGACCCCATCTTGCCGTCATTTTTACCATGGAGACTCCGATTGGACCACGCACACGCGCTAGAGCGCGGAAGCTAGCAACCATTTTTGATGATGTTGGGGCGCTGAATGCGGCTACGCCATCGACTCCGCATTTGGCTTCGGGAGAGTCTGAGGCGTCCACTGCGGCAGCCGTACTTTTGCAGAGGTTGCGCAGGGATTCTTTCGATGTTCAGTGTGCCAAGACAGCAGCAACAAAAGTTCTGGGTGACAAAACTGCAAAATTTAAAGGCAACGAGAATTCAGCTTCGGACATTTTTTCGCAATTGGTATCCGAGCTGCAGCAGCTGTTCACGCTGCAGTCGCCTGCGTTTGCACCCCTGTTTGAACTGACAGCTGCTGACGCCCCTGTTCTGTCTGCTGCGAATGAGCTGTTATACTCTGTGCTGCTGCTGCTGACTGCGCCAGGGTCTCCTGCCCGTAATTGGGTAGAGGCTTCTGGTTCAGATGTTCCTGCCGATGGCAAACGTGCCACCCTCGAGGTGGTGCGTATGCTTGCAGATGTATCGACACCGTTCGATGCATTTGCGGAGCTGCTTGAGGTTAGGATCTCTGATGAGCGAGACCCTGACTCTGACATTCGGCTGTTTAACAGCTGCCTTCGGGATGCACAGCGTCTACAGGCGCTGCCCGAGGACGCTGTTAAACGGCAATTCATCTCTGCGCTGTCTGGGCCGGCTTACGCCGCGCTGGTTGACTCGTTTGCTCGAGCTGACCAGCGTGCGGCTGTGAGTCTGCTCACCTTGCAGGCACGAGTCCGTGAGCAGTACCGCTGTGGGCGGCTCTCGGGCAAGCGCACTGCGGGGCGGCCCATGTCTGTTGCATCTTGCACCACTGACACTGGCCTGGCTTCGGCCATTGATCGGCTCAGTGCTCAGTTGGTCAAGTTGCAGCGGGATGTCGATTCCCTTAAGAAGGGTGGCTCCAAGCCCCCTGGGAAACACACTCCGCGCAACTTCCACCGACCTGGAGTGCAACCGCTTGCTCACTCCGCCTCTTCGGAGGTGGCTTTTGACAAGCGGTCTGGCACCTTTGTCCCAACGTGCAGGCACGAGAAGTGCCGCGCCGTTGGGTCAAAGCATTGGCTGAGTGAGTGTCCTCACAAGGACACTCACCCACTGTCCATCTCGGCATCCTACTGCCAAGCCGTCGAGTCTTATGACTCCGACGTGCTTGCCCTTCGTTTTCAGCGGTACTATGACGCTGGGGATGAGGGGTCCATGGAGCACTTGTGTGCTCTCGTGGGGCAACCTGAAATCTGTGAGCTGTCTGCGCATTCCTTTGCTCCAGAGCCTACGGCTCTGCAGCAGTTCAAGGATGCTGCTGCCTCTGCTGAGTCTGCACCTGATGAGCACCTTTCCATTGGCCGTGTTGCATTTGCTGAGGTCAGCGGTCCGCTTGCTGGTGGTGTCGCTGAGCCGACCGCCAGCAAGCGGCTGCTGCCGAAGGCCTCTGCACCCGTGCATGGTAAGCCGATTGACTTGCATGAGGTCAGCCGTGCCGCCTTCGTGCCGCCGTCTGCCTCTCTGGCTCTCGGCCCGATGGCTCCTGCTGACAACTCTTTCAAAACATTCAACACTGTCCACCCTGACTGGTTTGACATTGACCCTGAGCCTGTTGAGGTGTGTGACTCCGATGATGATGGGAGGGCTCGGACTGCCCTCCTGGTGTCTGCCTGACTGAAATTGAGGGGGGTGCACCGCCGGCGGCTGCGGCATTTCGGCGGTTCGGAGTCCCCAGAGGCTCCAGGCCATTTGGCATCGGAGAATTTGCACTCACTCTTTTCATGGTGGCTACGTTTCTATTCAGTGCTACGGCGATGCCGACACTCGTGGTCGGCGGTGGTGTCAGGGGCCTGGTTGAGCCCGGAGCCACCTACGGCTACGGTGCGGTTCATCCCGGTGGTGCATTACTGGATTCCCTTTACCCGCCTGTGATTACTACTGGTTCGTCATTGCCGCCGCGGGATGTGGCGCAATTCTTTTCTCAATCGACCTCAGCGGCTTTGCAATCTGATGGTTTTGCCACTCCACTTTGGGATCCGCCTGACCCACTTGGGTCTGGTGGTGTCAGTACTTACAAGTTTTCGTCTCAACTTACTTCGGATGTTTTCCTGCCTTGGAATCCGTCTGCTGAACTCGGCTCTGCCGACCAGCTTTGCAGTGGCTAGAGTCTGCTTATTTCAAATCCTGGTGGTGTGATTAGCCTTAGCCGCAGTGGTGGGTTGTGCCGGGACAAGTCCCCGGGCGCCCAGCTTGAAGTATATCTGTTTCCAGTAAAGTGCTGTTTGTTATCTGTTTAGTTAGCTCCGCTTGCCTAGCCCTATTGCCTATTCTACGAAGGGTGGGTATACCCACCGTAAGAGGTGCTTACGGTGGGTATACCCACCCGAAGGGTATTAATAATTCCCGCTGATTGGCTGCGAATCACGGCATGTGACCAGTGACGAACTTGCTCTCGACACTCCCGTGAACCTCTATGGAGCCTCCACATGCGCCAGAAATGACTCATTAGCCAGAAAAAGTGAAACCCAAACTCAGAACTAAAATTATTGTAATACAATGTGAATATTATCTTTTTGGTGCGCATGCCACCTGATTTTGAACGTGCGATATATGGAGGTCCGCGAGGTGGCAGCTCATGTGTACCCTAAGCTACGTCGGTTATATATCGAAATCAAAGTACATAACGAAAAAATACGTATCTCGATATTATACCAAGCTCCAGGAGTCTACAAATAACGTTAATTGTGTATACCCATCGTAAGGGATAATTCCTACCCACCGTAATTTCTCCAACTTCAAGGGTGTGGCATGCGGCCAAAACTTATCGGAGTCGTGCAAATTAAGTTTTCTAGCCTTTAATCAACCTCTTGGGACACAGAAAATCTATAGATTTGACCCCCGCAACCTACTTGCGCGGTCGGTATGAGCATGCAAAGTTTCGCATTACGGTGGGTATACCCACCGTAATATTTTTAGAATAGGCACTATTGGCTGCGGTCACAGCTCCGGGTGGTGTGCTGGACTTTAGGTTCAGGGTTATTATTATGGGCTCTGATAGCCCCTAGCCTGACCCGTCTCTGATCGGAACCGTGACTCCGCTAGTAGCTAGGATGACAGTACAGTAGTACTGTACTGTCAATCATCACTTCGTATTATCCGGGTTTCCGAGATGCATGATAAAAGCACTCGGCCGGACTGATTATGGGAGCTTAGCCAGTTTGTTTTACCCGAGCGGAACACCTGTTCTCGCAGGTGCTTTCAGAGGATGACGGTTCAGACGAGGAGCTGACAGGAAGTGTGGCTGAGAGGGACGAGTACAATTCAACGCTACACGAAGTGAACCACCGGGAAGCCCCAGGACCAAATCCTGCAGCAGCGGCTTCATCCAGGGTGACCTCAACTGTGGCTGGGGACGTGAACGTTGACGCGTTTGTTGATGAGCTGCACACCCTCAGCCTGGAAGTAGGCGCCGCAGCTTGCGTCAACCAGGAGAAGACGAAGATGATCGCTGCTCCAGCAGTGGCGCTGGGGAGCACGCACAACTGCTACTACAACCAGCTCCGGCAGAGTGATAAGTCCAAATAGGGAGTGTCGAAAGACACTGAACCCCCCTGACCCCAAGGGGTCAGAGTATTGCCTGTCCCATGTCTGACTGCAAACATAGTCAGGGACCCCGAGCTAGATCGGGAGCCTACACCTAACATGTGACAAGTGCCACCTGAAGGCGCTCACAGGCTCAAATGGTTGCCCCGAGCCGGATACATACTTCGGCTCGACATAAAATAAACAAAAGATCAAATAAATAACTACAACTTAATAAGAACTTGATGAGCTTCCCAATATTTTTGGGGAGCCGACGCGGTCGCTACCTGCCACGTGGCAGCGTACTCGACTGCATAGCGTAGAAGGAGGGCTCGAACCAGTCACCTCTGTTTGCCACACTGTTTGCGAGTAAATTAGATTGGGAAAACATTTTCCAACGTTCGTAATGCACAAAGATATATCATTTAGACTCTTAGGTAGGAGTTTTTTTAGCTCTAGACTGAGCCGTGGCCGCATCAGCTCAGTTTGCAGTCGCGACTGCGAGCTAAGCTGAGAGGCCCTTATAACTTTCATGCACATCGCATCAAAACTCAAACAGCGGAGGGGTTCTCGTGCGTTCTATGGTACAAGCGCAAGCGGTTCAGCGTCTGCAATATTTTGCGTCTGGCACACCCCCTTCTTCTAAACAATTTTTTGCATGTAGCTACATTGTTTAGAAGAAGGGGGTGTGCCAGACGCAAAATATTGCAGACGCTGAACCGCTTGCGCTTGTACCATAGAACGCACGAGAACCCCTCCGCTGTTTGAGTTTTGATGCGATGTGCATGAAAGTTATAAGGGCCTCTCAGCTTAGCTCGCAGTCGCGACTGCAAACTGAGCTGATGCGGCCCCGGCTCAGTCAAGAGCTCAAAAAACTCCTACCTAAGAGTCTAAATGATATATCTTTGTGCATTACGAACGTTGGAAAATGTTTTCCCAATCTAATTTACTCGCAAACAGTGTGGCAAACAGAGGTGACTGGTTCGAGCCCTCCTTCTACGCTATGCAGTCGAGTACGCTGCCACGTGGCAGGTAGCGACCGCGTCGGCTCCCCAAAAATATTGGGAAGCTCATCAAGTTCTTATTAAGTTGTAGTTATTTATTTGATCTTTTGTTTATTTTATATCGAGCCGAAGTATGTATCCGGCTCGGGGCAACCATCTGAGCCTGTGAGCGCCTTCAGGTGGCACTTGTCACATGTTAGGTGTAGGCTCCCGATCTAGCTCGGGGTCCCTGACTATGTCTGCAGTCAGACATGGGACAGGCAATACTCTGACCCCTTGGGGTCAGGGGGGTTCAGTGTCTTTCGACACTCCCTATTTGGACTTATCACTCTGCCGGAGCTGGTTGTAGTAGTAGCAGTAGCTAGTAGGCTAGGTAGTGGCTCTGCGGAGCGGAGCCAAGTCAGATAACTCGTGATTCTAACTGATGGCATCGTAGTCGGGGCGGTTACCTGTTGTACCAGATGCGTTATAGCATAACGGCGACGGCGGCTAGCTGCTGCACAAGACGAATCCAAATGTGCAAATGGAGGGATTGCATGTATCTTTCATGCAAGCAAACTGACGGAGGAAAAAAATTGCATGTGAGCATTCTCGTGCCCAAATCTTGTAGGCCAAGATCGAAATGATTGATTGTTTCTTATTAATCAAAATCGATATCAGATTTGCCCCTTCTGCGTTGCTACCATCTATACTTTAAATTGTCATGAGCCTGTCCGAGGTCATGACAGATGTTCGCATGACAGGCACTTCAAGACATCCTGGCAGGTCAAACAACTTTGTGCTTGGCGCTGCTAATATACAAGCATAGTAACATCTGGCACAACCAAGGTGTGTAACATTGGTTAGTCTCAGAGTTTCTGTACCACTATTAGTGCACTGCGGGTTCACGCTGCTACATCTTTTCTGCCTGAGGGATGCAACACGTGAGCACCATTGCTCCATGCAGATCGCCAAAACTCGCATTGCTCTGTATGCCAATATTGAGAACGATATACCGCGGATGGGTGAGTACTCATGTTCAGAAAGCTGACATTAGTGGCTGAGCCGATCGCAGGCCAGAAAGGCAGTGTTGTTCCTGTATTATTGTTAGGATTCAACCTCCGAGCAAAATTTAACCAGTAATCCATAACGAAGTGTGATAACTGTTCTTCATATTGTGTGGGTTTCCAAGCATTGACCCTCGCGGACTCACGCGCATAAGCGTCAAAGTTACCAAAAAGAAACGGAAGCTCCGATGTGTGCGTCGGGCCCAAGAAAGCATCGGTTGGTTGAGAAGGAGAATGAGTGAAGAGATACAAGAAAGTAGCATCCGGCCTGGATTTAGCCATGGCTTTGGCGGTGAAATACGCAGAGCACTGGAAAAAAATATCGGAGGCAAACATTTGCACAAAGTGCATTGTCTCCGCAGGTACGTCAATACGTGAACCAGTGAGAGCGGAAAAATATTTAGAAACCCTCAGGGCCCAATACTTTGCCTGAGAATAAGGATACAACTCATTCCCTCGTTGGACCACCTGTTTGCGGAGGGAGGGGTCAACAACGTGGTGATTTTCCTTAGAAATGTCTTGAAACAATTTCCAGATGTACTCATCTAGCTGCTTTTTACTCGTGACGTTATGGCCTTGGGTACCAGGTATGGTTGCGTTGTAAGAGGCAGCGTTTCCCTCATAGGCAGAAGCGCCAACTATTACAGGGACTCGCGGTAAACGTCCACAGGTTCCGTCAGTAGTCTCGAGGGCTGTGAGGGGGCGGCATTTTAACAAATAACCGTCCACGTTTGGTATCGTATTGAAGTCATTCAGAAGATTGCCGTCGAGTGCCGTGTTACCCCTTTGACACAGATATGCCTCTTGCGCCGACAGGTTTCTCAAGCAGGACAACGCATCTGATTTGGGTTTGGATTTTAAACAGTTTGCGGCACACTTTGTTCCTGCCATTTCCGCGACTGTTAAGTTATACGACGAAAACGCTTGATAAGCACTTTCCAGTATGGCACCGTCAAACAAGTTTGCTGCCAGCGGAGATGCCAACAACGTTGCGATATCATAGGCACCAGCCGATTGGCCGAAAAGGACAACTGGCGCAGACGGCGAAGCGCCAAACCGAGGAATGTTTCTTCTTATCCATTTGAGAGCGAATATTTGATCCAGTGACCCGTAATTCCCCGATGAGCCATGTGGAGACTCGGCTGTTAGCTCTGGCGCAGCCAAGAAACCAAGACCTCCGAGTCTATATCCGACAGCGATGACCATGACCGACGCTTGGGTTGCCATAGACCTTTGCACCAACTTTACTCCTTCCCAGACTGGCTCGGCGTTTGAGGCTAGGATGTTTCCACCTCCGTGAAACCAGACGAGCACACTTGTAGCACTTGCGTCCGCGGGACCCCAGATGTTCATTTGCAAACAACTCTCTTCGGAACCGACGAAGGTCACTTGATCTGGGCTCTGAAGGCACAAAAAAGATTCGTTGGATACCTTCGGAGTGGTCCATGCGAGCGGCGGGTGAGGAACCTTCCACCGAAGTGAACCCACCGGAGACGCAGCGTACGGGACGCCAAGCCAGGCCGACACACCTTGCGCTGCATGAAACCCCTTAATGGGTCCATATTCTGTTTGAACCTCGAGACCAATAGCATATGTCTGTTGAAGTGTTTGGAATAGTAAAACCGAGATTAGTTGCCTGAGACTCATATTTGGGAAGGCGACCGTGAGCTGTTGTTGTTGCAGTATGTCGGTTGATGGAATGGCTTACCAGCGCCTACGCGAGTCTCGCTCGGCTGTACTGCGTACTGTAGAGTGTGAGTTGTTATCTCTTTCGACTTCGTATTGCTATTCTTTGTGTGGTATGGTTCTTGTTTATATATACGACACGAAGTCCGCGAGATTAAAGCTGAGCGCCTTTGTGGCCTAGCAACGGAATGGTTGATAGGTTGGGATAGGTTGATATGGTTTACACATGTATGTAATAGCTTGTACTTTTCAAGTAACTATCCGCTTCACTCTTTATCAATATTCTGAACACCGTCAACCTTATTTCGGCTCACTTCGAATATACCGCCGGTTTAGGTATATTCACCAATCCCCGCTAATTCCCCGATATATGAGAATTTACAATTTCTTGTCTCGTGTCCGGGCCGATAAGAGACCTTCACGGATGGGTGGGGGGCGATTTGGCACCTCGGGGTAAAATTTGGAGTTCCCCTAACTAAACGCCTAAGTCCGATTCTATGTCTAAGTCGACGAAAGATGCTTCATGTCACGAGATGTCACGGCCAAACTATTCCGTCGACTCCAAAAACTCGGAAATGTTGGAGCGTGACATGGGCGTGACATGCAAGAGTCGGCGTCGACTTTCCGTCGACCTACGGTCGTCCGAGCCAATCAGCTTGCTGTGATCAAAAAACTGCCGACGCCGACTACAGTCGGGTAACCTGACACCAAACCATAGAATCACCCTAAACCCGCAAAACCTGGAGAGCTCGAGTAATTAGTATGTCGTATGACTGTGCGCGCACGCGCGTTTTAAAAGTGAAAAATCGCGGGTGGGGCTCAAAACTGGCGATGGCGCTCAATATGGCTCACGACGCGGAGCCATATCATATGGATATCCGATATCGAGCGCCATCGCCAGCGCCATGCCCCAATAAATATGCCTTGGCGAATGGCGATGGCGTCGCGCTCCCGTTTCCTCGCGTAGAATTTGGATAAGGTAAAGCACAATCTTAAATGATCGCCGCCGGTCATTTTTGATTTGATAGAATTTTGTATCGTTTAGGTTTTTACTTTTACCCGGGTTTATATGGGATTTTAAGTTCGATTTTCGTCACCAAATGAAATCTGCTAATCTCAATATAAATTGGGATATTCCGAAATTGAAATACACAGGAACTTCGAGGCTGGTGACACAAGTTAAGCTTGTCGTTGTCGCTTGTGGTCGTAATTCCGTCGTCCTTTGAGTGTCGCTTGTGGTCGTAATTCCGTCGTCCTTTGAGCGTCGGAACGACTGAACACAACTAAGCAACTGGCTGCACTTGACTTCGACACAACAAACGAAGCACAGCCTCGCTTTCCCGTCCTCTGGGCGGCAAAGTAGAAAAAATTGAAGGCATCCGTGCTGCGACAGACTAGCCTGGCCGCTGTGGTCAACACGCTCCGCACATCACAATGTCGTTTACACTCAGGGCCCCCCCGACTCCGGGGATTGCAGGGATCACTCAAAAGAATGTTGTTCCAGAACAAATTGCACGTACGTGCTACACTTCGAAAGTAATTTGTGGAAGTATCCGTCCGCTACAGCTGCAGCTCACAAAAACGGTTCGGTGCGTGCGTACACAGCATTCTCTCTCCTTTCTAACTCCGTAGGGTCAGGATCGGTTCCCGCGCGCAGGTAATACATGTTGCTGCATCGGTCTTGCTGCTTTCGGCCGGAATATGTATCGCACGTGCGTTTGGGTCGTCGGTCTGTGTACTCATCGGTTCTTCGCAGCTGTTGGCAAGTTTACTTCGGTGTGACAACGTGCCACTTGAAGTCCTTTGGTTGGTCTTGGAGATCGGGTTTTCTTGTTTTATTTACACGCTCGTGCGCAGCGTTTCACTGGCATATGAATCCTTACTCGCGTTTCAGCACATGCACTTCGCTACCTAAAAATTCGGTTCACTCGACTTCTATCAACCCTTGTCTCTTGGGCGTGTTGCACGTAACGGTTATCGCCGTCGTGGTTCAGACCAACTGGCGCTGTTTCTGCTCGAAGAAGGACGTTTCGTCTCACTCGACACGCTGCTGAAAGGTGAGTGCGCCGTACAACTTTTATGAGCCATGCGAGCGTTGCAATCCATACAAACATGCATAAGCTCATACTGCATTCCGATTCTAGCACGTCGCTCGTTCACTCAGACAGGACTGCACGTCCGTGCGACCGGAATAAACACTATGGACCTTGTGACTTGTGACTCCACGTCATAGTTGTTATTTTCTTTTTCATCCTATTCCCTTTCCATAGTACGACATCAAGACCGCACGCACCAGCAACATATGCGAGTCGTGCACGCCTTGTGCAACCAGCCTTCATGCGCCGGCGTCGACGCGCTGAGAAAAGACTGACTTGACGTCGTGTGCCTTTACCTTACTACTCAGTGCGAACGCCGGTGGCCCCGACGGATCATCCTCAACCGGCGATGTGCAGGTGCGTCATCGTGTTCAAGCTCTCGCCGGCGTGGCGCTCAAGGCCGGAATTTGGAAAACTCGCTTCAGGCAGAGTGTCTCCGAGCATGTTATCACGGACATTTTAGCCCGCGAACGCTCTGCCCCAATAGGGCTGCGAGATTCAAGGGTTTGCAGGCGAGGTCAAGCATCAAGGCGCGGTTCCGCGTTTTTCACTGAAATCTTCGTCCACGAGCTGTCGTCGGTGCACTTGAACTTTGATACGCGTCGCACCGCCTTTCGTAAGGCTTCGCTCACTGCGCTTCAGCGCCAACCTGCCGCGAAGAAGCGGAACACATCGCGAGACCAATCTCGCGCCGCTTCTCGGCCTCGCGTTCCCGCGGGGCCCTCGCGCAAGATCCTCCTCGATGGACGGTCAGCCACGTCCAGGGTTGCTGGCGCAGGTGGCACCTTCCACAAAAGAAGCCTTCGAGATCCACAAGCTCTTGGATGCGGGCTTGGGCAGCGTGATGCTCGTGGCCGCCACGGTTCTCTCGCTTTTCCTGGCCAACTCAAAAGTTGCGGCCTCCTACCTGCATTTCTGGCATACCTCTGTGGGCCCTGCAGGTTCCTCGCCCCTCTCTCTCGCCTGCACTTGTGGCGTACCTCTGTGGGCCCTGCAGGCTCCTCGCCCCTCTCCCGCGCCTGCACTTGTGGCGTACCTCTGTGGGCCCTGCAGGCTCCTCGCCCTTCTAGTACCTCCAATGCCACTCTACCTGAGGACTGCTCTGGCCTGCCAGGCTGACGCCAGCACATCGGCATTTGGAGCTCCTGGCCTTGGCTTTGTGCGAGTCGCGTAGCGTAGTCGACTTGCTCTGTTTGTGGTGCTGCTCCAGCGCCCAGGACCCAGAGGCTTTGCAAGGAACGCATTGGGGCAAGATGGCAAGAGACACAAGCCGGTCGCACAAAAGAAGAATGTGCAGCTTTTGACAGGCTTTGGTCTGTGGTATGGGTTTGTGGCGGGGAGCTCGGCAGCTCTCGGCCTGGCGATGCCGATACATCACTGGGTCAACGAGTTTCTGATGGCTTTCTTCTTCTTTCTGGTCGGCCTCGAGATCAAAAAGGAGTTCGTTTCCGGCTCACTGAGGTCTCTTAGCAAGGTGTGGTCCTGGCAATCACCTTGCCATGCATACATTGCGTACTGGGTACCTTTGGACACCGACACCAATCTCGCCACGTCGGATCTCCAACGCGCGCTGACATGCTCTGTGACGTAGGTGACTCGATTTGTTTGTTCATGTACTACTGGAGTATTCTACTTCACGGTGCTGGTGGCTTGCTTGGCCCTAGAGCCCTCCCCAGTACGGCGCTGAGCAGTAGGGGTTGTACCTGCCCACAGGCCATACTGCCCTGCCTTGGTGCATTGGGTGGGATGGTGGTTCCCATGGCGATTTACTTCATGCTCAACCTCGGAGCACATGGCGTGCCTTCTGGCTGGGCGATCCCCATGGCCACGGACATCGCCTTCGCAATGGCCATCTACGGCTTCTTTCGGTGCGTCGGAATGCCGTGATCACACGCCGGCCGATCTGCCATAGTTGTGTGTGTCGATGAGCGCAGCTGTAGTCACTGCCTCTTAATGGGTTCAGAGCGGCGCAGGGGTGAGTTAGCCGGATATGGGAGGGAAGGTGGAGGGCGCTGATTGGAGACGGGAATGTAAGAATCAAAGAGAATGGTGTAATCGGTGGACTGCGGTGGGGTACTGCAGCCATCGCATGCCTGGAGGGGTTGCGGCGTTCCTGCTCACTCTTGCCACCGTGGACGACCTCGGTGCCATCGCAGTTATTGCGGTGTTCTTCGCTAAGCAGGTGTTGACAGCTGCATGCCACTTCCATCCCCCTTCACACCCCTTAGTCTCACAAGACGCTCCACTTACGTGTGCGCTATGCCGGAATTTGGGCTTTTGGACCCCCCACGCTTTTCTTGTTCCCTGCTCTCTGGTTGGCTTCAGGCATCCGCCGACGTATTTCATAATCATTAAGTTGGGCCTTTTATTTTGCGTTTGTTGCGCTCTTCATTTCGTTGGGGTTTTCGTTCCTCTCACGAGCCCAAAGCTCGGTATAGCGCGCACCTTAGGCCTGACAAGTGGCGGGCCGGGCTCCTGCCGCAGATCTCGTTTCAATATTTGGGCGCAGCGGTCGCCCTTTGCGCTGCACTCTACCATCTGCAGAGCCAAGGTGCACATCTTCAGCGCCCACCTTTCCTCGCCCTAAGCATCCTTGTCGTGAGATGCCCTCTCCCCGGCTTTGTTTTCCTCATCCCCCCCCTAATGCGCGCATCCTTGTCGTGAGGCGCCTTCACCACTCCCATGTTTGCTTTGCCGGCGAAGCGATGACACAACCAGCGATGGGAGAGCAAGGGGGCAATGGATGGGAGCAGATGCACAAGGAGTGCAGAACCTACCGGTGTTTGCCTCCCTCGGGCTGCTGCTGTGGTACTGCTTGCTGCAGGGTGCGCCCAGTGGCACTGCCACTCCCTCACTGCCCCAGCCACGTGGCCACATGTAACACAATCTCGGGGATTCGGCGCCGCGCCTCGTTCTCCTGGACACGTGGCACCCTTTTGAGTAGTCCTGGACACCTGGGTCTTTGACTCCTCTTTGACGCGTGGCACCGGCTGTCTTAGTTTCGGGTGCAAAGCATCGATTCCCATTATCTCGGATCCTCAGGGCCATATCCCACCGTTGTCAAGACATGGCGCCATCTGCCGTCAGCTTGGTGGCGGTCGCTCTGAGGGACGCTGCGGGTTGCGGGCGATGTCAAGACATGGCGCCATCTGCCGTCAGCTTGGTGGCGGTCGCTCTGAGGGACGCTGCGGGTCGCGGGCGATGTCAAGACATGGCGCCATCTGCCGTCAGCTTGGTGGCGGTCGCTCTTAGGGACGCTGCGGGTCGCGGGCGATGTCAAGACATGGCGCCATCTGCCGTCAGCTTGGTAGCAGTCGCTCTGAGGGACGCTGCGGGTCGCGGGCCATGTCAGGTGGTATTAATGCTGACATTGCCGGGGTGGCGACGGCTATGGCTATCCCTTCCAAGTCCCCCGTACCGGAAGGTGAGCGCTTGGGTGCTCGGTTCCACCGCATTCATGGGACACGATGCAAGCTTACTATTGGTGGACCTGCGGAGCCCTCCTGAACCCGCCTTGCTGCCTGGAGCGTGCCACACCAAGCAGGGCAAAGTCTTGCTAAGGTTTCGGTGGCGCTTCTCTGTTGCGGTGTCAGAGGAACCGCTACGTCATACTCCTTTGATAGTGGGCGGCATGGCCGTGGCCGTCTGATGGCATGACGCAGAGCCATGATTGGGGAGATCGCGGACCGGCGCAAGCAGGGAGCCCCGTGCACGAGGCGCACGATGGTGGAGCGCCTGTCCTGATGGATCACCTCATCTACAAGTTCACCCCTTGGGCGGCCCTCTTCATCATGCCCGTCTTCGCCCTGGCAAACTGCGCTGTGCCGGTGCCTTCCCGATACCTATTTACCCTCGGCCAGCTTCGCGGCGGCACCCTTGGCCTTCCACCGGCTGCCTTGGCGTACTCATGATGTCAATCGGAGAACTACTGGCTGCCCAGCCTTTTTCACGATGTCTCTTCGGCACTGCCGGCTGTGCATGCGCCTTCATGATGCCCTGGCGCCCACTGCCGGCTGTGCGGGCGTATACACGGCACAGCTGGCTTACACCCCACGACAGACTTTGGATATGCGCCTCCTCTGGCAAGAGGGGGGAGCATTTGTGCGGAGTCGGGCCGCCCTTCCAACCTTGAGCTGCACAGCTGGCGCAAAGCAGTAGATGTGCCGTGAGGTGCAATTTGATTTTTCCGTGCTCGGCTGTGTGGGGCGCGAGGGGATGAAGCGGAAGGGGGTGGGAGAACGGGAGCCCAGGTGGATCTCACAGTGCTTGGCAGCCTGATTCAAGCTCCTGTGGCGCACGGCATTGCGGTGTGTGCCCACCATTGTGACCGGCTGGACGATGCTCCGCTCTCCTTCCTATCCACGAGTGGGCGGCAGGAAAGTGAAGCTGCTTGGGAAATCATCGAGCGGCGGGTGTGCCTTTCTTAGGGGGTTGGAGGTGGGCGGATGAGTGGTGGTGAGGTGTGCGGATGAGGGGTGGTGAGGTGGGCGGATGAGAGGGTGGTGAGGGGGAGCCAGGCTGGGCTGCTTCTGGGGAAGCCCATCGGAATCACTGCTTTCTCTTTGCTGGGCATTAAGCTCGGCATTGCATCTTGGCCTACTGGTCCGCCCTTCCACCACCTGGCCCACCATACTCCCTCTGGCACATCCCATGGCTCACGAAGCAGTGGGAGCCCGAGTGTGTGGCGCATCCCATGGCTCGCGAAGCAGTGGGAGCCTGAGTGTGTGGCGCATCCCATGGCTCGCGAAGCAGTGGGAGCCCGAGTGTGTGGCACATCCCATGGCTCGCGAAGCAGTGGGAGCCCGAGTGTCCGCGGCCGAGTGTGACTTGGTGACGTGATAGCTGACGTCAGCAGGAAATGCCTTGTACTGGGGAGTGGCACCCCTTGGTGACTCAGCAATATGTCTTAGTGTGAGCCGGTCCCCGGCTCCACGTTGGGACGCAGCCGGTCCTTTTTTGCCTCCTCACACCAATCACAGGATCTACAGCATTTCACTTCTTCCCAATCGCCGCCGCGCCACTTCTCCATCAGTTTGCGCCACATTCATCTCCCACCCCCCTGCATGGCGATGGAGCCACTGCTGAAAGCATTATGTAGTCCCAATCAGAAGCTCAAGCTCCCCTGGGGTGGTAGATTCCTTTGACGCAGAATGCTTGAGGCGTGTGTGGGTACCCGTGGTCTCGGTGGCTCCCTTTGTATAGCGCTGATCAGATCGTCGCTCGTTACTTGTGTGCCTCGCCATCGCATCTCAGCTCCACTCTGCTTTTACAGCCACTTGTGGGGTTGCCATTGGCGTGTCCCTCGCTTGCAGTACCCAGCTTCTTACAACGAGGAACGCATGTATGGGTGGTGGACGGGGTCCGGCAGGCATGACACAGAAGCACTTGCTGACGGTCGGACTGCTTGGTGGCATCGGCTTTACCATGTCCTTATTCCTCATCGAGCAGTCATTATTCGGTGTACCCCCACTGCAGCCCTTTTCGCTTTACCCTCAAGGCACCCATCACGACCCAAGTTGGCGAGACTGCATATCCATGGTCACCTCCTGCGCTCAGCCTGCTCACTCGCCCATGCATGCAACGTTTACATGTGATGGCATTGTGACACCGCAACTTGGACTGCCGCCACGGAGACACTATGTGTGATGTCGCCGTTTACGCTGCCATTCAGGGACATCCGCACCGCTGCTTCCATGCACGCCCGCGGCTTTGAGCCGGCCGGGCCTGATTCCGCACATGGGTCGCCTGTCGAACTGAGGCATCCAGCCCGATGTGCCCACGTGGGATTTCTCCAGCAACATCTCCACGCCATTCATGCATTGTGTGCCACCAGATCATGTGGTGACCAGCACCATGCTCATATTTATTTACCGTCTCGCCCGCACACTTTGACAGGAGTCACCGCTAATATTGCAAAGCTGGCCATTTTGTTGACCTCGGCTGCTGCGGCTCTTCTTGGCGCGGGTGTCATGAGCACCTTTGAGACACACGATCCATCTAAAACTCAGACCACCGGCGCTTGGACTGAAGGATGAGGAGCTGAAGGTGGCGCCTTGCTTCTCTGCAAACAAGGATTCCGGGTGACTTGCTTGTGCAGACACCAACCCTAGAACAGGGTAGGGGGGCACCCTTAGCAGCTTTCAGAGTGTGGGACCAGTAATTTGATCCAGGGAGCTGTGCTATGTCAAAACACTTGAGACGGCCGCGGAATCCATGAGGCTCGCAATGCAGCTGTGATGTCATTTCAGGGCGCCACGATTTTCAAGGCGCAGCGCACTTAAATAAGCCAGGTGAACATTTGTTTGTCCATCTGCCAAAAACAATTATCATAAATTTGTATGCATTCTCGTGGTTAACGGCTCGATGATGACATGGCTTTGTAGGTTCAATTTGTTTGTATGCCAGACAGGTAGTGGACATCCTTGTTGACACCACTCAAAGGCAATTCTGAAATTAGAAACAGTGAGAGCAACCATTCCCTGCTCACTGGGGTTTTGTCAGGGTTGCTGGCATTCTCATCCAGTCCCGTGCGTAACCCCACCCAATGCCAGTTGGCTTCTGAGTAGGCATCACCCTTGGGCCCGACGAGCAACATCCCACAAACCTCAGCGCAAGCGCAAACGACAGCTCTTGGATCCCCAATCCTGCATCCCATTGAAGCGGCAAAGGCCCCATCCACCTCCTCTTTCTCTCCAACATTCGTCCCTCCTTCATGTACGACGGCCGTCCCATCATCCAAATGCCGACATGTCTTCTACATTCACTAGACCGCTACAAGCCTAGAACACCCCCCTATATATCGTCGCTACGACACCAAAACATGCCAACTGGAGGCAGCATAATAATGAATTATTTGGGAGTAGAAAGGCCAAGATTTGAGAATAGAAGAAAGAACACACGCGCGCGCGCATCCAGTAGTTATATAATGTCAAAGCACACGGTCCAAGGATAAGCCACGCGAGAATGCAGTGTGTGGGTGGGTGTGTTTGTGGGTGCGATGTTCGATACTAGTGGCCTAGTGCAAAAGTAGGAAAGTCCGTCGGCAGATTGGAATTATTCCTCGGCTCCCCACATTTCTCTCCGAGCCACATACGCACATTGGGGTGGACACAGCATCATCGGAAACAAGGAAATTATCATCATGCCCATCACGGAACCCGGTCTTTTTTGTCGCATGCATGGTCATTTCTGTCGCTGTCGCAAGAAATGTTTCTGTCGCACGTCAAAAATTCCGAATCTTCTGAAAAAACCAGAAACGGGCAGTCGTTCCCTTAAAGGGACGATGCAAGATTTCACAAAAAAAAGGTTGGGGGACGAAATGACATCGTCATCGGAACACTGTCAAAACTGCTCAAAAATTTTCCACGTCACAAATTTTGATGTTCAGCGTCGTCACTCGCCTTTGGAAGATACACCATCCCCCCATCGACTATTTTTCGACCGCCCGATCGAATCGTCGACCGAACGATCGGACAGTCAGATGACAGATGCTTGAAGAAGGGCATCTTCAAGTTGTCGCAAGGATCTTGAATACAACACAATCCTACATCGACTAATTTTCGACCGATCGATCGAATCGTCGACCGAACGATCGGACTGTCCGATCTCGCGTGCTAACGGATACGTTCCGCAGACAAGATCTTGAAATTGTCGCAGCGATCTTGAATATACTCCAATCCTACATCAACTAATTTTCGACCGATCGATCGAATCGTCGACCGAACGATCGGACTGTCGGGTCTCGCGTGCTAACGGATACGTTCCGAAGACAAGATCTTGAAATTGTCGCAGCGATCTTGAATATACTCCAATCCTACATCAACTAATTTTCGACCGATCGATCGAATCGTCGACCGAACGATCGGACTGTCGGATCTCGCGTGCTAACGGATACGTTTCCGAAGACAAGAGCTTTAAGTTGTCACAGCGATCTTGAATACAACACAATCCTCCATCGACTAATTTTCGACTGATCGATCGGACCGTCGACCGACCGCCCGATCAGTAAAAACACAGAAATCCGCTCGATCGATCAGAAATCCGCATTGGAAATTGAATCTTGGGGTTGTCACAAGAAGTGTCGCATAGTCGCAAGACTGTCGCAAGGATCTAGAATGTAGAAGATCCACTCGGGATACGATACTCACTCGATCCTCGTAGGTCACATCTTGAACAACTACAGTATCCTTTAAGCGGCCGACAACCCATCATTCCGAGGCGCCGACAATGACCAACCGACCTGTGTATCGCTGTTTTTTGTTTGACTGTATTAGTTTCTGAATAGCGCACTGTTTCCTGCAGTCCTGTCTGCTCCGTTTGTTTTTTGTACTTTGTTTCTACGCTGGGATTGCGCGCTTCCGATCTCCAACGCTCATGCTCTGAGCGCGATGTGCTTTTTGCAGGATCTCGTGCGTTGAACGACGGCGATTGAAGTCCTGGCTGCTAGCTCCCTTTTAATATTTTGTTTTGACTTTGGCAGTGCTTCAATTCCTTCGGGAATTTTGCAAGCCGACTCCCATTTCTGCACTTTAGCGTGCAGTCGCTTACAGCAATTCGTGCGTTGTCGGCGACTGGCGCACTGTCTCCCTTTCCGAACTTCGTTCGTTTTTATGCACGGAGTGCTTGGAGCCCGTTGGGCATCTTGCCCGTCGGGTTGGGTTCGATTCCCAACACCTCTGCTGACTGGCGTGCTGTTTTTTTGCAGGATAGCATGGGTTTTCGGCGTCAGCAATGCTGTCTTTTTTTTGTATTGCCTTTTTGCAGTTACGATGTGTGAGCTATTTTCCTGATGACTATCCTGACCTGTACTAATTTACAGATCTGTGCCCTCAGGAACTCTGTTTCGCCGTCTGTCGCACTGGATGGAGCTGCACGCATGTCGGCCGAGTTCGAAGACTGTTATTGCCTACTTTAGGATAGTTGAATTGTTTAATTCTATCACATTTAGTTTTAGTTTGCTTGTTCGTTCCTGCCACATGCTTTTACATTGTAATAGTAGTATGTGTTGGATTGGAGCAAATTCCTGTTTGCATCCTGCAGTGTTCATGTGATGAACGTGCTCTGATATTGTAATGATAGAACATATTAACACTGTGCAAAATTCCTCTTTGAAACAATAGACCTATTATTCGTCTGTGTGTTTTACCACTGGTTTGTTTTCGAAATTGTTTAATAAATTTCTGATAAGTTTTTGCGACAAAATACCCCCTAGAATTCTATTTTGTCGCAGCTGCGACAAAATAGACCTGTAGCAACATTTATGTCGTAGCTGCGACAAAATAATCTGCGACAAAAATAACAATCAATGCGACAAAAAAGATCCGCTACCGCCCATCACCATCGGCATCCTCCGACAAAAACTTATCAAGAGACGGAGGTACGGTATTGGCCCTCCTCCGCTTTTCACGTCTTCAGCCTATTATTCGACATTTGCAACAGATGAACTGAATGAGCGCATTTGTCTCACTTAGACGAAGAAGTTCCACCATCGCACGCTATAGTTTTCCCATCATCGGACAACATTATTCCACCACACCGCGCCGAACCGCCGTCGCTGATTTCGACATCTCAGCACCGCGTTCAGGGTTTAGGGATTAGGGTTTCGGGTCATCGGGTTTCCCACTTTCCCATCCGAGGGCTCATGTAGATGTCCATGGACACCTCATTTGATCCATTTTGATTAGGAATCATTTCGTATTCAATTGGAACAATGATTTAATTCCGAAGCTTGCGACTAATAATTCCGTCCCATACTTAAGAAGCTAGATAAATACAACCTTCTCGGAACCCCCCATACTTAAGGTGAGTAATTTTCGCCGACTAAAATCAAATCAAATCCCCCCCGACTAATAGTAATTGAATACGCAAATGACTCGTAGCACTCCATGAGCTAACAGTCGATATCTAATTTATTTCCGATCACATAAAGTTCCTCGGGACGACGAATTCATTTATATTGGACTCCCTCGTCTTGTGCCTGTTCTCCCCGTTTGATGTATGCTCTCTTCATTTGATGTTGGATCTGCCTAATGCTCGACTCGTTTGATGTATATGCTGGAAGTGACGCCCCGACTGTCATTCCTATAGTTAGGGTGTATGACTGTCACCGGTCCCGGAACCCTAGACCCCGAACATAGAACGGGAAGACTGAGTATTCTCACCGGTTATCTATTCTGATTATCTGTCTCACCGAATATACAGTCCAGCTGATATATTCAGGAGGTTTGGTACCACGCACGCTTAATTTTACACTGCGACGTTGGCCATGAGTGGCTAAACACCGACGCTTGAGATGGGGTGAGGACCCGCGTTAGAGAGGTTTTCGGTATGGGCGGTATGGCTCAGTTACGGACGCGCGGTTGATTGGACATGATTGGGGTGCGCGTTATGGCAGCTTGGTTTCCGTGCAGTATCGTTGGGCTGGATTTTGTTGTTTCTGGTCACTAGTACACCGTCCGACATTGATCACGTCCTTTCGTCCCACACGACCGCGTACAGTTTGCTGTTTCCCGGATTTATCCTCGACGACCCGCCGCAACTCGCAAGCCGTCGCCCACACCGTTAGCCTCGCCTCGCATTATCCACCTCACCCTGTCTCTATAGTCATTTCATCATGGGTACTTCTACGAGATCGCACACTGCGGCCGCGCGCCGCTCACTAGTTACCATTTTCGACGATGCCGCAGCCAGGCATGCAACTACACCAGCCACTCCTACGGTTGCGACTGCCCCGGCTGCCCAGTCCGCGGGGGCGGTCTTCCTCGATGCGGTCAGACGTCTGGCGAAGGAATCCTTCGACGAACGTGCCGCCAAGCTCGTCATTAAGAAGGTCTACGACGACAAACATGGGCGTTTTCACGGTACGGAGTCGAACGTCAGCTCCGTCTTCGCCCGTCTGGTTCTGGCGTTACGGGACATTTTCGTCACTGAGGAGTCCGCGTTTTCTTCTCTGTTCGACCTGGAGGATGCCACGCTGCCCGTTCGCGCCGAGGCGAACAAGCTGCTATTTTCGACACTGGAATTCATCATCGCTCCGGTGTCGCCCGCGGCGGACTGGATGGAGTCTTCAGCGGAGGCGCACCCGTTTGATGGGAAACGGGTGTTGCTGGAGATCGCCAGAATGCTTCTGGATTCCGGCGGACCCTTTCAGGGCACCGCAGACCTTCTGGCCATCAAGATCACCCAGTTCGACCCGTCGCGGACTATCGCCGCCTTCAACGCCGCTCTCCGGTCCGCTCGACGGAAGAGCACCCTCGACGACATGGAGGTCAAGTCCCTGTTCATCAAGTCCCTCGACCCGGTCTTCTATGCCCCGGTTGTCAACCGACTTTTGCTGCACGACCAACGTGCGGCGGAGTCCCTTGCCACCATTCAGCAATGGACCCGTGAGTGCTACGCACAAAACGGGACGGACTCGCACGTCCCGCCTGCTGCGCGCACGTTCTCCGCCCTCACCCTGACTGGACAGAGCGACGACGAGGACTTCAAGACCATCTTCAGCGAGCTCCGCGACCAGCTCTTCGACATGAAGAAAGAGATCAAAGCGCTTCACAACCGTATCGACGACACGAAGGGCTTCACGACCCGCAGCGACAAGAAGAACGCCATCGGACGCGGTGGACATGGTGACGGAGTCCGCTTCGCGGCGAAGCCTCTTCCCGAACACGGCAACTTCCCGCAGACCTTTCGTGGGAAGCCTTCGGGGAAGGTGGCTTTCCACAAACCCACCGGTACGTTCGTTCCTTTGTGCCGGCACCCGACATGCTCCGCTACGGCAGAGAAGCATTGGCATCGGGACTGCCCGCATGGCGGTCCACGCGGACATGTTGGCGCACACGGCTTCAGCGTTGCGGACAGCGAAAATGACGTCTTCGCCACGCTGTTCCAGAACGCCATGGACGACAACGACGCCGCTCGTTTCGACGCCGTCTGCTACGCCGTCGGCAGTATAATCTCTTCATTTGATGTTGGATCTGCCTATTACTTGATCCGTTCGATGTAAGATCTGCCTATGATCGACCGGTGCACTTGTGTGCAGGGTATTTAAGCCCTCATGTCACTTGATTAAACATTCTTCCTCGACCGACACACTGCTGCTCTGTTGCTCTGTTGCTCGAGTGCGAAATTTTTGGACTTCCATCATGTTTCTCCGTTCAACTTTAGGTAGCATCAGAATGTTGTCGTTAATGATGATATTGATATTGAATATGGCTGATGCTACCTCCACGCGGCGTTCAGTTTCATTCAATCTTCCTGATGATGCTCCTCCTTCTTCGTCTACTCCACCCTCTTCTCCGTCTAATCCTCCCGAGACGTGCCCGTCGTCTCCCCGCCCCCCTTGGTGATCCTAATGAGGTTGAGGACGAGGAAGTTTGTGACGAACCTGTTGCAGCTGCGCCTTCTTCTCAACCAATTCCGTTTTCGTTTCTGGACCCAGCGGATGTTCTTCGCGACATCGATGATGTTAATTTCAACAACTTCGACTTCGCCCATATCCCTCGTGAGGCGGATATCTATTCTTTGAATTGGGTACGAATGGTGGCGAATGGTGTTCGCAATGAGGTCGACGAGCTGGGTAATCTACTTCGTCCGCCTCGTCGTCCTCAAAACATTGAACGACGAACTAGTCTATCCTTACTTGCTGAATTGGAAGCGCCTAGTTGCAATTTATGCAAACGCCGGCGCGAGCCGGCATGGCATATCCCTGAAAATCCCAAAATGCCCGCCGCAGGCGAAAATTTTGAAAATAGGGAATATTCCTTTTCGAATTTTTATAGATTCCTTAAAGAGAAATTAGGTCTTAATAGTCCACTCAGAATATTCCTTAATGCCATACACATGACTTTGTTTCAACTCACATTTCAAATATAGTTGACTTCCTACATACACAACGAAGCTTCATGAACTAGATATCAAGATATGAAGAAAAATGAATACTGCAGTGCACCAAAATAATGATATACCATGTTCCATATATGGGAGAAGCGAGAAAGCGATGTGTACTGAGAGTTAGGGATTGTCAGGTTGATTAGACTATCGTTCCTACTCCATAAAAGATAATTTGCTTGAATTGAAGTGACATCCTTCGTTACGCAGTGACACTGAGACCGTGTCGCTTAGAATAAGAGTTTTCGGCTTATGCTTGGTGATACCCGTACCCGTGACACAGACGAGCAACCACTGACACAGGAAACCGCACTACACGGCCACAAGACACGGCCACAAACACGGCCACTCGACTGACACAGCCACTGACCCGACGGCCACCGATCAACTGACATGACACGGCCACTGAGCACTGACGCGCGCGAGTTCGATCAACTGACACGGCCACATGCAAAGGCATAAGTTTTTTTACCTCGTTTCTTGCAGTAAAATCCTTGAATGAGTGGCGTCGCCTTCGACCCTCGCCTGGCTTGCGGGCCAAATCCCTGAATTGCTTGGCCCTGCGGGCCAAAATCCCTGAAATTCTAATTTGGCCCTCCGGGCCAAAATCACCATAATATCAGGGATTCGGGGCCTTCGGGCCCGAATCCCTGATTTTCCTCCGCGAATCCCTGATTTTCCCGGCGCGAGCCAAGCTCGCGCCCGCCAGCAGAAATTGCAGCTAGGTGGAAGCGTTGGCGGAATCTCCCTCCTTCTCCGCGACTCCAAGATCTCCGCCGGCGTTTATGAGGGACGCAATGACTTCGGCGCAAATTCCTTCCGATTTCTTGCGAAATTTGATGGTGCCACCTGCGGCGTCATCTTTCACCGCTGCAAATGCCTTCTTCAATTCAACGGGTGGTCCTACACCTTCCGCACCGAATCCTTCTTCGACGTCGTCCGGTTTCCACCCATATGCTCGTCCGCGGACGAATGCGACTCGCCGACGCCTGTTTTTCCTCCACCTGCGTTGCCATCTGCTGGTCCACCCATGGTATGTTATTAATTGCTGAATGAATAAATATTTGGTTGCAAGTGACATTTTCCACACCGCCGGCATATATGTTGTCGTGCCATGAAAAAAGACGCCAATGCAGCCGAGAAAAACAAGAAACGCAAAGAGGCTCCCGAAAGCGTGAAGGCACCCGAGGTGTCAAACAAGGTTGTCAATCAGACAAAATCTGATTATCAGACGATCAGATCAGATCAGATTATCAGATGCTTAGTAGTGATGTATCCGATAATCAGACGACCAGATCAGACGATCAGACAATCATATCAGACAATCAGGCTGATTATCAGGCTGATTATCAGACGATCGGACTGATTTCAGATCTGATTGACAACCTTGGTGTCAAATAAAGCGCCGAAGACCTTATCTAAAGTTCTAAAAGAGGATATCGGCATCGGACCATGGAGGTACTTCCTATTTTCTGATTCAGATTTCCCTTTCATATCCCTTGCCTAGACAGGAGCTTGTTTAGAGCTTGGAAAATAGTCACATACAGGGTAGGAGCTGGGTTTGTGGGGCTGGAGCCGCCCCTCCACTGGACTGGCCGAGCCCCGCAGGGGATTCGGCCGCTTACTTCATTACGGGTGATGCGTGCCCGCAAACCGCCGCGAAACGAGCTCCGAGAATGAAAGTTGGTGACACGGGCACGAACGTCGCGTCGTGTCACAGCACGAGTATGCCGAATAGGTTATTCGTGGCATGAATGTCGCCGCTGAACGAAATACTCCGCTAGAGACGCTCGTGTTGTGGTATTTGTATTTCTATATGTGTAATTTCATTTTGGCACGAATCGTGATACAACCGTGTTAGCGTGACACCCCCCTTTAGGCTATTTGACATTGTGTAATTGCATATTGAAACAGGAGCGGAGACGGGAGGGTCCAAAGCACCGCGCCTTCATATTTTTCAAACGACGCGGACACGATCTGTACACACGAGCACGTTTTTATGATGTTGTCCACGTCGGACCGACGCGCGTTTGCCCGAAATATTCCTTTTTTAGTCGTTTCGCACGTTCGATAAGGCGAATGTCTATTTTAATCTGATCGCGCGGACTGCGATTTATAGATATAATAACTGATGGTTTTCTGATCAGTGTAGTATGACAGGCAGTATGACTGTCATACGGAGCGGATCTGAAAACTGAGGTTTTCTGATCAGTCGGAGGCCTAAGAGGCCAGCTTCGGTACTGAGAAGGCTTCTTGCCGTGTTACTGTGAGTGTGTGGACTTTAACACCGTAAGTTTTTCAGTGTATATATTTTCAGTAGTATATCGTATATTGATTATGGAGTGGTTCACCGATCCGATTTTGTGCCAGAGGCGTATTGATGATTTGCACGCGCAGCCGGCGTACGCGAACGCCTTTGCTGCGTTCCAGGATGGCGAGGACCTTACGCAACCGCAACAGAAGTTGATGAGACAGATGGAGAGGGCGACGGCACGCCTTGCTGAGCTCAAGGGGCTTTCTCAGGTGGCTTCTGGTGACCGTAAGCGTCCGTGGGAAGCCGCAGTTGACCTCTCACAGCTTCCAGGGTCCGATCGCCTCGAGTTGACACGCAACGATGATGGAAAGGACAAGGGGCTTCGCAAGCAATTTCTCGAGACTCAGCACCACTTCGTGGCGCACTCTGCGTCGCAGTTGGCGCTTGTTGATGCCAAAAAGGAATTAGAAGGTGTGGAGCTTCCTGAATCCGTCACTCTTGCGTTGGAATTTCTGTCAGAAACTGCGGAGAAAGGAATTGCACGCGCCAAAGCTCGCGCGAAGATCTTAGCGTTGGTTTCAGACAAGGGGCCTGAGGTTGGCTGGAAGATCTGCGAAAAGTTGGAACGTAAGTCCTATGCTGAGGATGAGGAAGATGAAAAGTTGATGCGAAAAGCTGAGAAAGAGGTGAAGGCTGAGAAGCTTCACGCTGCGCAAGCCGCGGCTGCCAAGGGGCGAACTAAGGGCCTAGGCAGAGGTGCCTTCGCTGCGACTCGTCCGGCTGCTCCTGGGGCGCCTCCGCCACCACCGCCTGGTCAGGCAGGACGTGGCAGCCAGCTCCAATGCTGGAATTGTAACGAGCGGGGTCACCACCAGAACCAATGCTCGCAGCCGCGCTCAGCCGGCAGAGACCGTGGCAGAGGCACGGACCGTGTTTAAATTGTGAGAATGTAGCGTCACGGTGGCGAGAACAATGTGCTTTGCGGAATGCTTAGCGTTTGTGGTGGAATGCCCAACCATAATGTAACTCTTGGGGACGAAACCCTAAATTGTCATGAACTTTTAGCCTGCGGGCTGTTGTTTTTCTTGTGTTTCAGGTCTTGAATTGTCTGAGGAAGAGATTGGCGAGGCCGTCCCCTTGTGTGAGCAGGACGTTCCTGTGCCTCACGTTGCGGGTAGACTTAGGGAGCGTGCTTCTTTTTGGCGGACCTTCGTGCGCTCTTCGTACGTAATGTCTTGGATCGAGAACGGTTTCAATTTGAAGTTTAAGGATGGCAGGGTTCCGCCTCGAGTGCACCTGCCTAATCACGTGTCTGCTGTTAAGCATACTGCCTTTGTCACTAAGGCTGTGCAGGAGTGTGTGCTTATGGGCGCCTTGAGAGAAGTCTCGGGAAAGTCGCGGGTTGTCCTACCTTTAATGGTGGACGACTCTCGGGACAAATTACGGCTGATCTTCAACGGTAAGTGGCTCAATGCTTTCTTAATCTTTCCTAAGTTCAAGTATGAGCACCTCCAACCTTTCATAGACTTGCTTAGGAAGGATGATGGGTTGTTTTACTTCGATTATAAGTCGGGGTACTACCACGTTGACCTTCACGAGATGTCTCGTACCTATGTTGCTGTTGAGTGGCTGGGTAGATTCTTTGAGTTTTGTGTATTGCCTTTTGGTCTAGCCCCAGCTTGCTGGGTGTTCACGAAGGTTAACAAGGAGCTTGTAGGTAAGTGGCGGGGTCTCGGCTTCCGTGTGCACCCCTACGTGGATGATTTTGGTAGGCAATTTAATTTAGATTATTTCTCTCTGATTTTAGATTAACCCATTTTTCATGTTGATTTTAGATTAAGTTTTTTTATCTCATCCGGCTATTACCGGTGCATGCATCCATGACGCTGCACTGTACCTGTTGAGCTATCGCCATGCCATGCGAAATATTACACTGAAGAGTTGTCTTGCCGTGATGTCCATATGTCCGAATGGAACCAAAACCGTCCGATTTTAATCGAACGGTTTTTGGTTCCATTCGGAAAGATTCACGGCCGTGAATCTAAAAGTCACGGCCGTGAATAACGACTCTTTACGCATAATGACTTTTATTATTTGCCATCTTTGCCACAATAGACACTCACGGCGTGTTCTGCTTGAAAAAAAGTAAGTAACTTGAAGCCTTGAGCTTCAAGTTACTGAAAGATATGTATCTTGGCAGTATGTGTGCCAAGTTTCGTGCTCTAGGACGCACGGGAAGCCCTCGGCTGTTTGGCATCTTTGGGTTTGGGTGTCACGTTCGAACCCAAACCCAAAACATCTGCCTTAGAAATACATTGCGCGTTTCGCGCACAAGTAACTTGAAGCCTTGAGCTTCAAGTTACTCAAAAATATGTATCTTGGCAGTATTCGTGCCAAGTTTCGTGCTCTAGGACGCACGGGAAGCCCTCGGCTGTTTGGCATCTTTGGGTTTGGGTGTCACGTTCGAACCCAAACCCAAAACATCTGCCTTAGAAATACATTGCGCGTTTCGCGCACAAGTAACTTGAAGCCTTGAGCTTCTGGTAACTTAAATATATGTACCATGGTAGTATTCGTGCCAAGTTTCGTGCGTTAGGACGCACGGGAAGCCCTCGGCTGTTTGGCATCTTTGGGTTTGGGTGTCACGTTCGAACCCAAACCCAAAACATCTGCCTTAGAAATACATTGCGCGTTTCGCGCACAAGTAACTTGAAGCCTTGAGCTTCTGGTAACTTAAATATATGTATCTTGGCAGTATTCGTGCCAAGTTTCGTGCTCTAGGACGCACGGGAAGCCCTCGGCTGTTTGGCATCTTTGGGTTTGGGTGTCACGTTCGAACCCAAACCCAAAACATCTGCCTTAGAAATAGATTGCGCGTTTCGCGCACAAGTAACTTGAAGCCTTGAGCTTCTGGTAACTTAAATATATGTACCATGGTAGTATTCGTGCCAAGTTTCGTGCGTTAGGACGCACGGGAAGCCCTCGGCTGTTTGGCATCTTTGGGTTTGGGTGTCACCTTCGAACCCAAACCCAAAGGCAAAGGCATAGGACAGTTTCGTAGATTCTGTCCCGATGCCTTTGCAACCTCGCTTGCTAACTCATATTACAATGAATATTCAACATTCAAGCGTTGAATACCCCACGCCAACGGGAAGCGCTCGGCTGATTTGTTATTTGGGTATGCGCACCCAAATGACAAAAAACGCATCTTTGAAACTCGTTAGTTTCAAAGATGCGTGGCCGATGCCTTCGTGCTTATGTGTGTTAATCCATATGAAATATTCCATGGAATAAATGTGAATATCCCGCACAAACGGGAAGCGCTCGGCCGTTTTGTAAAATTAGGGTGCACCCAAAATACAAAACGCATCTTTGAAACTCGGAAGTTTCAAAGATGCTTGCCGGTCGCGTGCAGCGGTAAAAGGCAAGTCAAAGGGTTTAGGATATAGAAGAAGTACAGGGGCCTTTTTTAAAAGCAGAACACGCCAGCGAACAAAGCTTTTTGGAGGCTTCCTCATGATGGCTAGCGGGAACTAGTGCGTTTGACCTGTGTGCACATGATTTGAACAGGAGTCGTGAAAAGGACCACCGGGCATGGGCATAGCCGGATGACATAAAGAAAACTTAATCTAAAATCAACATGAAAAAGAGTTAATCTAAAATCAGCAATAAATAATCTAAATTAAATATTTTTCCGATGATTTTGCTTTTGCAGTGAAGGCTCCCACTCTCACGGTCCCCGCGGCTTTGGCTGTACTGACCCGTATTATGCAGGATGTGCGGGAGGCTGACTGGCTCGTAGCCGAAGCCAAGTCTCAGCTGTATTTCACTCGTACCCTTGTGCATATTGGCATAGGCATATACCTGGAGGGGGGGGGTCCTGTTCGTGCCTGAGAAGGCTCTGAGCAAGATCCGTGCTTGCGTGTCAGACTTGTTGAGGCTGTTTCATAGGTTGCCCCTGAGGCTCGTAGCCAAGTTTGCAGGCTTGGTCAATGCCCAGTGGTTTGTGCTTGGGGGTGTCACCAGACTATTTGCTAGGGCGGCTGCGGTGCTCATTGCTGACACCTTGACTTGGGTGGGGCTCGTGGGCCTCTCACGTCCCGGGCTCTGATGCTCTCCGGGCAGAGCTTGAGTTTTGGCTGACTGACGGCTTCCGTAGGCATCAGAGAGGCATTTGGGAGCCCAGGGGGGCGGGGCTCCAGCTGGAGACAGTCCATGCGGACACCTCTGAGGTGGCATGGGGCTCCTGGCTGGAGCAGTCCTTAGGAGGACCTGAGCTGCTTGGCCACAGTTATCTGACCATGTCAGACAGACTGAAGTCATCCACTCTCAGGGAGCTCCGGGGCATTTTTGACTCTCTCCGGGCATTTGTTTGATGTTGCTGGCAGGCTGAGAGGGAAGAGGGTGCTTGTCATTTGTGACAACCAGGCTGTGCATTTTGTCATTGAGTCTGGCAGTAGGCATCAGGAGCTCCAGGAGCTGGCATTAGCGGTGCATGGTTTCTGTGCTGATCACGGGGTGGTTTTGTCCTCCCTTTGGATGCCCAGGGAGTTTGAGACCCGGGCTGATGCCCTCTCCAAGATCAGAGACCATGATGACTGGATGGTCAACCCGGCAATCTTTCGGTGGGCTGACCCGTGGATTGCCGGGGGGTGGAGGCACACCCGGGACAGGTTTGCAACTGATAAGAATTGTCTTGTTTTTGACAGTGCAGGTGCCCCGTCTTTCAACAGTGCTTGGCACTGTCCAGGTACGTCTGGGGTTGACACCAGGGAACATATCAACCTCCTATGGCCGGTCTGTGGCCGTACGATGAAGGCTGTGGCCGAGGTTTGGCCGAGGGTGCTTTTGCTTGTTGGCCGAGACGAATTATGTAAATTTTGAAAATTTCCCCGAAATTGTGCGATTTTTATGATATTGTCATACTTAAAATTAAAATTTTGCGCCTGCGGCGGGCAATTTTAGATTTTGGCCGAGATGGCCGAAACTTGGCCGATGGAAATTTTGAGTGTTGGCCGTACGACCTAAAAGTTTGATATGTTCCCTGGTTGACACCTTCAGTCAGACGGATTGGCGGGAGCACGTCAACTGGTGCAACCCGCCTTTTCGGATGATCGGGAGGCTCCTGCTGTTTCTGCAGGCTGAGAGGGCTGCGGCCTCCATTTGGCTACTATCCTTAATCCAGATCCTCCCACAAGGATCTAGCGGGAATGGCCATGGGGACCTTATATTTTGGCTATAGTAGTCCAACCTATGCTTGTGGGTAATATTTATGACCTATTTGAATTATCTATCATGTTGGTTTGCTTGAAATATCGATTCTTGATCATTGTTTCGAGGCGTGGTTTAGGGGGGTTGATTTTACAAAAAATAAATAAAATCCTAGGTCCTCCCACAAGGATCTAAAACATTGGCACCTATAGGCCTCACTACACGGGCTCATGATGGTTCATATCATGTCGACCTGCGAGGTAATGACCAAAATATGATGTGTAACTAGCACAACTACTCACAACTAATATTTGGGACTCGCTTCCGGTGGACCTCAACATCCCACATGTGCCGCGGAGCAATTTTTCACCAAATCTACGTCTGAAACTCGCATTGTAAAATCTCTAGCGGTAGTTCTAATCGTTCAAAAATTCTCCAAAAATTTTCAATGAGACTCGGAGGTCATGTGAAAGTACTGAGGTGTTCACCAAGGCAAGGATCTTAGCTTCACAGCCTAAAATGGATCAAGACTTACGCGCAAAATGCAAAAATATCCCCATACTTAAGGAATGTATATATCTTACCCATGTGACCGCGTTTATGTGATGTGGTCAATATAAACGATCTAAATCGTATTTTCACCTAAATATGATTGGTATATGGCAATACCTTAAGATACATTATATCCATGGCGGCATGGGATCGATATACTATTGGCGAAAAATTCCGGAAGATACGCGTCCGTTTTGCGATGTTTTCAAAATTTCTCACTTCAAAATCCACTAGGGCAGGTCATAAATGCATTTGCTGTGAGTACATAAAGTGAGTTCTGGTCAAACCAATCATCATAGCATTTACTTTAGGTCCCATGTGGAATATATTCTGGGATGCCGGCCTACCAAAAGCTCATTGGGCGCCGGAAAGAATTCTTGAAAAAGTGATCCTTGTGGGAGGATCTAGAGCGTTCTAGATCCTCCCACAAGGATCTCGGGATAGTAGCTACATTGTGGCCCCGGTCTGGACTTTCCAGCCGTGGTGGGTCTTGCTGTGTCCCGACGGGGTTCACTTGGCAGACTGTGTGGTGCAGTGGGCGGAGCTCCAACCTTCTGCGGACACCTTCCTCCCTGGCCTCGGGAGGGCCAATGAGGGGGGGGTGGGCCTGCCGGATTTTCGGGTCCTCCTCTTGCGGGTCTCCTTCGATGAGAGGGAGCCTGCGGGCCCCGATCCCCGCTGTACCTTGGGAGGTTGCAGGGCTTGTGACTGGGGTAGGGGTATGAGATGGGGGCTGCCTTTCATGCAGGCATCGTAGGCATTGGGGAGCAGTGGGCTGGGCTGCAGTTCTCCGTGACGGACCCGCTGGAGATGCAGCTGCGGGCAGACATGCTGTTGGCGGTGTCTGGCACCCGTGAGGCTAGCACCATGCGGGGCTACTCTCGAGTGTTCGTGCGGTACCAGGTCTTCTGTCAGGACCGTGACCCGCCCAGGGCGCCTGTTCCTGGCGCCCCGGTCACGGTGGCTATGTACTTGCAGTACATAGCCAATGCGGCCAGGACATTCTCTGTGGTGAAGACCGCTTCGGCTATGGTCTTCACTGCTCATGACTTGGCTCTGGTCCCGGCGGACCGGAACCCCACTTCTCATCGGCTGGTGGCCGCGGTACGGGAGGCGGCTCACAGGAGGCTGGGGGACAAGCGGCTCAACAGGAAGGAGCCGCTGGGGTTTGCTTTCGTGCAGAGTGGTGCCCGTTGCTGGTTGATGCTGGGAGGGGTCACTCGGCAGATGTTTGCTACACTGGGTTTGGACATGTGGACAGGCTTCTGGCGGTATGACTGTGCGGAGAAGGTGAGACTGCGGGATATGAAGTTCTGTGAGACCCACATGACCACCTTCCTGGAGAAGCGGAAGACGGACAAGTACAGGTATGGTCAGCTGGTGGAGGTTGCCCGGGCGGCGGAGGGGCAGCCTTTGTGCCCAGTGGAGGTAAGTCAGAGGTGGGTTGACACCCAGATTGCACGGGGAGTGCAGCCCGATGAGCCACTGTTCCAACAGATTGATGGCAGGCGGTTTCGGCGGGACCCGTCGGCTGACTGCCAGACGGGGAAGACGCTGGACTATCCTCAGTTGAGGAAGTACCTGTTCAGGATGCTTGGTGAGGCATCCGGGCAGGTGGACCCCGAGGCCCTGAGGCAGCTGTATGGGACCCAGTCCCTGCGGTCTGGTGGGGCCACGGCGGTGGCTGCGGCTGACCAGGTTACTGATTTCGAGTTCAATCAGTACGGTGGATGGAGCTCGTCGGCGGCTGCGGCCACCTACAAGGCTACCAATCTCAACCGCAGGCTGGCGGTGTCCATAAGCATGCCCCATGCTCAGCAGAGTAGGCGGCCCTTCTTGCCTGATTGCTTGATAAGCTGCCATGCATTGTGACGTGCACTGCTTTGTGGTGATCTTTGTGTGCTTGCACCGGCCGGGTTTCCATTCACATATGTGTCATATGTGTCATGCAAGCTGGGCTATGTAGCCGCAGCCGATTAGAAAACTGATGGGTTTTTTATCAGTGTAGTATGACAGGCAGTATGACTGTCATACGGAACGGATCTGAAAACTGAGGTTTTCTGATCAGTCGGAGGCAAGGCTCCTAATCGGTTTAACCGATATTCCGATATATCGATATATCGGGAAAAAACGGGAAATCGGTATCGATCGATATCATTTTTGTGCACATTTCATCGATAAATCGGTATCGATTCATTTTAGCGTATTGGCGGTCTTATGTATTGTATACGGAGAATTGTATATAAAATTCAATAATGGATATGAATCGATATCATCGATTATCGATTGAAAATGTTGAATATCGAAATCGATCGATATGCAAGTTTGAAACCGATTAGGAGCCCTGGTCGGAGGCCTAAGAGGCCAACTTCGGTACTGAGAAGGCTTCTTGCCGTGTTACTGTGAGTGTGTGGACTTTCCCACCCGCCCTCCCTTGTGCTTCAGGTACGGATGAGGAGAGGCCGCTCTCAGTGCAGGAGCTGCAGGACTTGGAGGACCTGGAGCAGCTGGGCTCTGAGCTGGAGGCTGTGCAGATCCGGCCCGCAGAGGGGCAGTCGGCTCAATAGAGTGTAGGTAGAGGAGACTAGGACCTGTGCCTGTTCAGTGCCGACCGTTGTGATGAGAGGTGGCTACAGTTATCCTTCGATGGGGGGCTGCGAAGCTGCCTCATGCTGCTTCTCATCTAGGCATTGTTCAGTAGGCTTTGCTAGGTGATGGCTTTGTTATTGCTGTCATGCCTGACTCTGTGCTGGAGCGGGTAATTATGCTTTTTGAGGGTTTCAGCCCTAGCTTAGCATTTTAGGTCCATAGTCTGTACTCTTTAGGGTAATGATAGTATTTGCGGGCCTCGGTCCTTTGGCACGAGGGGCATGTGCCCGCATGCAGAAGGTTGGGGTCAGCAGTCGGGTCGTGGGACCCTGATTCCTGTCTGACGGGAGTCCTTGATTTTTGGCACTTCCGGATTTGTCGTATTATTATTTTTTGTAATTCCACACGCAGTGCACCGGCCGGGTTTCCATTCACATATGTGTCATATGTGTCATGCAAGCTGGGCTATGTAGCCGCAGCTGATTAGAAAACTCGTCTGAAAATGATCGCCGCGCCGCGCCGGGTCATACTGAGACTGTATGACCCGGCGAAACGAATCTTATTTGCTTCTCGGCAGTGTTGAGTGTACCAAAATCCGGTGTAGGAATTCCTAGCACAGGCCTTACGTTAGTCACACTACTGTACAGTTACTTTAGAGCTCTATCGCATTTTCTTTTCGTTCATGTCCGATCACCGATGTCGATATTATTTTCCAAACTAAGATTCAGAATAGTCCATCTTGTAACGGCACCTTCGCTTGTAACCGCCCTGCCCACAGAACCGCTAATTCTGTGATTTTTTTGGGGGTTTTCTGGAGTGAATCTCAATCTACAGCCTTATGGCGCCATTGGCGATTGGGTATGTCCACTTGTCCAGTCATCCCAATGATCAGAAACTGGCAGTTTTTAACATCACTGTTTAAAAAAGCTTATACGTTTCGCTTGATGTGCGAGTTTAAGTTTAAATGGGCACCTGGCTTTTACGTTTAAGTGTCTAGTTCTGACTGCCCTAAACACCCTGGTCTCCCCATGCGCAAGTCAAAGTCAACAACATCGAAGAGAGCGTTCGCTTAGACGGAGGTTCTTGAACTCAAATTTTGGACAGTGTCACTACAACTACAAGCGCTTGTTTCGAGGAAATATTTTTTTCTTCGGGTTTCCTAAGTTTCACAGGTTTGAACTTGTACAGTGTGATACAAAGAAAGGCTCATTAAGTGATGACTCTAGACTACAGCTTCATTTGCAGCTGCTTTCACCTTTCGGGCACAACCGCAGCCGCGCTGGTTCTGCTGGAGTGGATATGTTGGACGGATGGCTGGTCGAAAAAATTCAGCAAGCCGGACATCAAAGCTTTGTACTATGATGGCGTTATTGCAAACCTGAAGCACTATCTCGTTATCGGCCCCGTTGCCTATGCGTTGGCCCTCGGGTTTATTGTTTATTTCGTGGAACCTTGGAGCCCATGGATCAGCTTTCCAGGAACCATAATCACTCAAGGCATCGGATATGCCAAAGCGCACAGATTCATGCATCAACGACAGAATTACTGGATGCATAAGTACCATCACCAATATCACGAGAAATCCTTCGTGCGTCCGATAGCAGCCAACGCAGTGACCCTTGCAGAATTTTGTATGGCGTATGCTTCGCCACTTGTCGTCGGTGCATTCCTTTTCCGGCCGGATGCCAGTGCTCTCTATTGGATATCAGTAACTGTCTCGTTAACGAACTTGCTTATTCATACGCCGACCAATCTGCTGCCTATGGCTCGCTATCTGCCAGCTTTCATCGTTACCAATGAGAAACACTTCCATCACCACGAAAAAAACCAGAAAAGATTCTACTCAGCTCCATTACTTGATTTCGACCGCTTTCTTGGGCTCTGTGAAGACGCCCCTGAAGGCAAGAGTGGGTAGATTCTGAGCAGATTTCCACGCGACTTCTGTGCGTTTTCGTTCTTTGCCCCTTCGCTGCACTTCAAAAGATAAAACTCCATTTGTGCTTTAATAATGGTTTCTTTTCAATAGATAACAGGCATATACATCATCGGTGTCAAGATAGTGTTCTCTCTAAACGTTCGCGCAACAACTCCTTGTGCCAGTCCTCCACGGCGTGCTCAGTGCATCTTCTTCACTTGATTAAGGCATCTTCCTACACCCACGCCGACTATTGCTTGTAGAACATCGAGCACTCACGACATATTAGAGCACTCACGACATATTAAGGCGAGGCTGGGTTGTTGAACTAGGGTGGTTACACTATAGACGTGCAGAACCTAGACTCGGCAGAGCAACCTGCAGTTGAGTGCCCTCGCTGCGCGCCAGCGTTTTGCGCAGAGGTTTGACCGACAGTTGTTGTTTTATTGATCCACAGTTGTGCAGTTCGCCACAGCCGGCAGCCATGTCACGCTTGAAGGAAAGAAGGCGCTTGCTGTGGGTTTATACCTTTAAACTAAACACTTACTTTTAATGTTTTTAGTATCAATTTCTCGAGCCGAATAAATTTCAATAAAATCTTTTCTAAGAGTTGGGTTGTGGTAAAAATTAAAAGTAAGTGCGTTCGGAGGACATCGCAATTATGACACTGGCAAGGACAAACATAGTTGATAACGGCGGATTTCTCGGGATGATCGACAGCATGCTACTTGGGTATGCACACCGTGGCCAAGCAGCCCCCGGTGTGATGGAGAAACGTTGACAATCATCACTATTTTTTAACGTTGAGTTCAGGCAGCGCATGTCAACATAGTAACCAATGACAAGAAACGCGGTGATAACACATGTGGCATACAACAGTTCGGTAGTTTTATTACATCACAATCCAGTTCGGTAGTGTTATTACATTACAATCCGGTATATTGCATACCAACTTATCTCCCGTTGCCCCAGGTGATCGTACGGCACTGGCAAATGTATATATGCGATTGCAGGATCGATTGTGCACACTGCCGAAGTACTATACCGCGTATACCGTGTGCACATCTGGAGTCACAATATTGGACTGTCGTATAGCACCGGTCCGGTATGCGCACAGTTTGTCATGGGATCGGGTGCCAGGAACGCAAGCTGCAATAAATGAAACGCGCCTTAACGCACATGAGATGAATAATTATGTCAGTATATTTGTTCATTAATACACATAAACATGCATGTGATCGATTTCTGCCCGAAAATGCCAATAATCAATCACCAATACACAGCAAAGAATCCTCCCCGACTAGTAGGGTACATACAGATAATTCCAGCACGTCATTAACATGTATAGATTCTGCTATATATATATATGACAATTTCAGGGAAACAAACCAAAATTTGAGACACGGTAAATTGCAATTGCTCCAGTTCAAAGACATCTCCAAACGGTGCACAAAACATGACAGACCATCAAGGGAACAGCGAGCAATGCAATGCATAAAGGGAAAAGAAGATCACAAATCATATTACGTTCAACATCAGAGAATTTATCTTAAAATTCAGATTGAGTCCTGCACATTTATATAGTATGGATCCACAGCATCAGAAGTGATCAATGCAGGTGCCTACTCGCCAACATCTTGCAGCTGCCGTTCCTCATAATCCCATCGCTCGGATTGAGACTGTGCGATTCCAGCCTGCTTTTCGGACCACTGCGCCCAGTATCGGACCTGAATGCCAATTTCCATCCCCAGGCAACAACCGCCTTTAAGAGTCCACAAGCCCCCAAGCCCCGCAAATGCACAGAAATGCTGCATAGGACAACAAGTGTGGGTTTAGATGGGACTGCTTAAGTTGCATCCTACCCATCTGCCAGGCAAGGGATGGTTCTGCAACCCACCTGCTGAGCACGTCTGCGCAAGGTTCGAATTTCCTTTTTCCTGCCGCGCATCTGCTCTTTCACCTATCAGACA
The DNA here is from genome assembly GCA_001247695.2 of Cymbomonas tetramitiformis. Taxonomy (NCBI): domain Eukaryota; kingdom Viridiplantae; phylum Chlorophyta; class Pyramimonadophyceae; order Pyramimonadales; family Pyramimonadaceae; genus Cymbomonas; species Cymbomonas tetramitiformis. Next base: position 50,431 of record LGRX02002317.1, read on the forward strand.
TCGGCAAACGCCGCATGATAAGAGCCTGGATGGTGTTGCATCGCCCATTATTCTCCAGTCAGCCGGCACTGCCATTCACCTCCAATGCTGCCTGTAGCCAAACGATGAGGCTGCAAGCTGATGTCTACCAGGATTGCTGCGGACGAGGGAGAGCACCTTAATCGCGGCCTCCTTGCCGGACACGTGCTTGGCTTTCAGTTCTTCCCTAGCTTCTTCCGTCTGCACCCCACATGCACAACCTGGTCTCACCATTTGCAACAAGTCTGCACACCCTACATGCACAACCTGGTGTCACCATTTGCAACAAGTCTGCACACCCCACATGCACAACCTGGTGTCACCATTTGCAACAAGTCTGCACACCCACATGCACAACCTGGTGTCACCATTTGCAACAAGTCTGCACACCCTACATGCACAACCTGGTGTCACCATTTGCAACATGGGCATCGAGATGGGCGGCTCTTGCAGTTCTGATTGGATGGCCCAGCATACCTGTTTTTGAAGATCTGCCTTGGCCTGCTCGACTTCCCTGCGTGCCTGCAAGTCCCAGCATGCTCGCCGACGAGTTCCTCATCATTTTATCGGAGCCGGCAGAAGCTCAAGCCCTGCAGGCTGTGGCGCAGGTTTCGATTCAATGAGGCATGCCTAGACGCGCATGATGGCGCAAAAGGGCACAGTTCAATGAGGCATGCCTAGAGCAGTGCGCTGCGCTTCCGGAGGCCTCACCACGATAGCTGCCTTGCGCGCTCGCAAGGCCACCTCGGCCACCTGCTCACCCAATCAAGCACTCCTCAGGGCACCGCAACACGCACTCCTCAGGGCACCGCAGCAGCGCCCAACACGCACTCCTCAGGGCACCGCAACACGCGCCCCACAACACGCACTCCTCAGGGCACCGCAACACGCGCCACATAACATGGTTGCCTTTTAACGGCATCCCCTGCAACCACCATCTGACGTCCATTCAAACCTCAATCTAGGATGAGTTGGGAGAATGGATCTGATGGAAGGGCGTCTGTATCCATGTATATGGGGTCACTGGACTCTCCGTGGCTTGGAGTCAAAGCAATACTCGGGGCTGCTAGGGACGGAGGCGAGTAGAGGCAAGCGTCCCTACTCGGAGCCGTTCTGTTGAGGTCAGAAGAACTGTTCAGCTGGGGCGGGAGACAATGAGGGAAGGAGGGGCGCGAAATGCGGAGGTGGACTTGGCGGTGTGCGTAATGGCGCTAGCACCTCGATGGCCCGCAGCTCAGCCTTCGTGCGCGCCCGCTTGATACGCTCCTCGAAGCTCAGCACGTCGTCGCCGCGCTCCAGCTCCAGCCGCATGTTATACTGATTCGCATCCCGCCCCAACCCGCCAAGCAAACACAGTCCCCGCTCAGCTCTTTCGTGCTGAGATCCAACGTTCGCCTTGACGTGGCAATCAGCGCAAGACTGGATGGCAACTGGGTACAGTTGCGATATACAGGCAGTAAGAAAATCAGAGATTGTTGGGAGGCTGAGGAGATAACATGCTGCGCACACTGATACTGCAGGAGCCACAGGGTTGCAGTGCCGCACACTAATACCGCAGGAGCCACAGGGTTGCAATGCCGCACACTGATACCGCAGGA
>LGRX02002319.1:0-16649 GCA_001247695.2 Cymbomonas tetramitiformis
CGCGGGTGCGTAACATATCGAAATGATCTTGAGAAGTTGTAAGAAGTGTCAAGAAGTATTTGAGAAGTACTTAGAGGATGTAAGTAGGCATCGACACGAGAAAATTCAAATTTGGCCATATTCATGGGGCACGGGGGTGCTAATTTCGTATGTGAAGTGCCTGCCAAACCAGTCACGAATGCACATCGCGCGGGTGCGTAACATATCGAAACGATCTTGAGAAATCTTGTAAGAAGTGTCAAGTAGTATTTGAGAAGTATTTAGAGAATGTAAGTCGGCATCGAGAACCGAAACTTCAAATTTGGCCATATTCATGGGGCGCGGGGGAGCTAATTTCGTCTGTGAAATGCCTGCAAACCAGTAAAATGCACATCGCGCGGGTGCGTAACATATCGAAACGATCTTGAGAAGTTGTGAGAAGTGTCAAGAAGTATTTAAAAAGCATTTAGAAGATTTAAGTAGGCATCGAGAATCGAAATTTCACATTGCGTGGGTCATATTCATGGGGCACGGGGGAGCTAATTTCGTCTGTGAAGTGCCTGCAAACCAGTAATAAACACATCGCGCGGGTGCGTAACATATCGAAACGATCTTGAGAAGTTGTAAGAAGTGTCAAGAAGTATTTGAGAAGTATTTGAGAAGTACTTAGAGAATGTAAGTAGGCATCGACAAGAGAAAATTCAAATTTGGCCATATTCATGGGGCACGGGGGAGCTAATTTCGCATGTGAAGTGCCTGCCAAACCAGTAACGAATGCACATCGCGCGGGTGCGTAACATATCGAAACGATCTTGAGAAATCTTGTAAAAAGTGTCAAGTAGTATTTGAGAAGTATTTAGAGGATGTAAGTAGGCATCGAGAACCAAAATTTCAAATTCGGCAATATTCATGGGGCGCGGGGGAGCTAATTTCGTTTGTGAAATGCCTGCAAACGAGTAAAATGCACCATCATAAATCACCAGATCGGAATATTAAATGGATATGTGTGTGTGATATATATATATATCTATGTTTGTATATATATTATGTCCGTACATTATGTAATGAGGTGTGAAATATATATATGGTTCCACCTTCTTCCCCCCTCAAGGAAGTGTGAACTCCACAGGCAGTTGTCAAGTGCCTTAATACCTCGTATATGTAGCATGCAGTCCTTATTATAGGAAGCAGCTTATACAGTTCTAGGGTTGTAACCCTACAGTCTTGGGTTGTTGCCCGATATATTGTCATAACTGTGCTGATTTCAGCATGACATAAATGCCAAACACAGAGTGTTTTACTATTATATATCGGCATTTAGGGTGTATAGGGTTACAGCGACCCTTATCACCTACAGTGATATTAGGGTGTTACATGGTATCATTAACACTTAATTGTATTCAATTTAAGCAGTATGAACATTTTTTGAAGGAATTGAAGCAAAACTGCATTTAATATGTCACTGTTTATCGCGTGGTATTTAGGAGGTATGTTACACCCCTGTAACGTACACGTGATTTTCAGGGCGTTACAGGGTGTTACAAGTGCTGGAATATTTTGGGAATATTTATTAATAGCTGAATAATTGGATCAGCGAAAAAAATCAAACCCAATTTTTCATTTTGAAATCACGCGTGTGAGTTTTTCACGCATTTAGTTACAGCCACTATGTACACCCCTAGGTGTTACACACAAGATGTTTAGGGTGTTACATGAGATATGAATGTGCACATAATATTTTTCAGGTACCTTAATAGGTATAAAATGATATTCCGTGAAAAAATAGAGTCCAAATTTCAATTTTGAAATCTCCCGCGATGGGATTTTACCCATTTTCACCGTTTCTGGCCACATATATATATGTGTGTGGCCATATATATAACACCCACAGTGTGTGTGTGTGTTATGTGCAACTTATAGAACTCATGTAACACATCTCACTTTTACACATGATATTTTTCATGGCATTTTCGTGAAGATATGTGATGGTCAACATGTGGGGTTTTACTGATTGAAACCCACGACCATGCAAAAAGTGGTGATAATGTGTGTTTTATCAACAATGACTTATAGTCACTGGCTGATGTTTGTCAGATATATATTTGACTTACTTAGGACTATCAACTCCGTAGATGACCTTTTCAGGCGAGATTACTCCTTGGTTCTGTCGCCTGTCTTTGGCAGTCGATCGCATTGCAAATTCTCACGAGTGAGTCTGCTGGAGATCTGCTTTATATCTTTGGATCAATGATAGTTCTCTGGGTGGTGTTGCCACCCAGATGCTAAGTAGTTAGAGCAAATGCTCATAGTATTTCTATGAATTTCTGATTTACTGTACAAAGTATGCACTGAATTGTGATCAGGTTTCTGATTCAATTGTCATAATGCATAAGTAGATAATGTAGTTGCTCCAGCGATTGTGTGGGATGCATGGACAGTGCTCAACAGTGACCAACTGCTATTTGAGCACTGTATACTGCCTTCGGGTCTGGAGATATCTCGATCCAGCCCTTCAGCAGGTTATTTGATCCTGTCCCATATCTATCGCCATCGCTTGACATCCAACACGCACATGTGTTTGTTGGATGGTATCTATGTATCATATGTTGATATAATACTTGTTCATTACACTTAGGAGTCAGTGTAATGTCAACATACATAATGATGTCAGTGACTTGATCATTACACTTAGGAGTCAGTGTAATGTCAACATACATAATGATGTCAGTGATCATAACAATACATAAGTCACTGTATAGGTACTTTCTGATTTAGTACACTATCCTTATGTATAGGTACTTGCTGAGTTACAGTAGTACACTATACCAAATTAATTTATCACATAAGATTATCTGTATACCACTAACAGCATGTAGCTAACATGATATATATCAACTTGGTTAGTGTATGTAATCCTGCATATCTCATCGGCAATGACGAGTTGCTTGGTATATTTCACACATGGCTCTGGTGAGTATTCCTTTCACTGATCAACAGTAGAACAGTATCCCATCCCAAATCCTACGTCAGGGAATACTGAGCTAATTATTATTGTTCTTATCACGATCGGCACCTTATACCAAGCAAGTGGGTTCGTTCATAGTTTAGATTTGCATAGCAGGTATGCTATGTGATATTTATTGCAACATCTGATGCACTGTTATATATGACTATTCATACCAACTGTTATCGTGATCAAGTTGGCTGCATACATGTATGCATATGTCAATGTATAACATGGTGGAATCATGCTGCATGGTATTGCTGCATGGTATTGCTGCATGGTATTGCTGCATGGTATAGTGATGCATGGTATTGCTGCATAGTATTGCTGCATGTGTGTGTGTGTGCTGCATGTGTGATATGTGCTGCACACACAGCATATGGTACACACACATATGATTGCACAACATCAATATTCATCTGATGTCATATTATATGTCCGACTGCAAACTTTATATGTAAATCTGCCAGTAATTGAACAAACATCATCTCTGTATGCTATGTGCGAGCATCACAGATATTGAATAGCATGCTGCATATATACACCATCATCGCGCGTCATCTGAGCATGATGAATCTAGCAGGTGTGCGTATGTCCTGACAAGCTAAATCATCGTATGCGCGTAGACAAGCGATTTTTGCAACCATTTGTAATGACGAGATTTTTGATACGTGCGCTGCATTGAACAATTAGTGCGAGTAGGGCGGAAATAGAATAAGATTCTACGCTAAAATTCAGTTCACGCGAACGTGAGAGGGACCATAACCTGCTAGAAACAGCTGCTCAGGCAGTGGGGACCCGCTGCCGACGGTGAAACAACGGATCACTAAACTCGGATGTACGAACGATATATAGACTACCCGAGATGGGTGACACAGGCTGACCACCGAAGATGACACACAGGAATGACACTAGACTGTACGAACTAGTCGTAGTGCCAATTCCAGCACTACTTACATCCTCTAAATACTTCTTAAATACTTATTGACACTTCTTACAATCTCTCAACATCATTTAAATACGTTACGGCACCCGCGCGATACCGCATTATGTGGTTTGCAGACATTTCACACACGAAATTAGCTCCCCCGCGCCCCATGAATATGACCCAATGTGAAATTTCGTTGCCCGATGCCTACTTGCACCCTCTAAATACTTCTTAAATACTTATTGACACTTCTTACAATCTCTCGACATCATTTTGATATGTTACGCATTCGCGCGATGTGTATTATTATCTGGTTTGCAGACATTTCACACACGAAATTAGCTCCCCCGCGCCCCATGAATATGACCCAATGTGAAATTTCGCTGCCCGATGCCTGCTTGCACCCTCAAAATACTTCTTAAATACTTGTTGACACTTCTTACAATCTCTCCGCGACATCATTTTGATACGCACCGACGGGCGTGGATGCGCTAGAATCGACACTCGAAATTCTGCGGGCGCAAAGCAAAGAGCGCGCGTGTGTGGATGCGGTAAAAATAAACTTCAGTCAAAAACAGTTTTTGTGCGACGTTTACGAGCAGCGATACTTCGCCCCCGTGGACGTGAGCACGAGAGCCATCACCGAGATACTGTTTCGCGCCGCTTGTGATCACCAGCTACCGATCGAGTTTCGCGAGGTGCTGCCTTACCTCTTCTTGTATCCCTGCGACAAAGCGAAGATCGAGTCGACCGACGAAGAGACGCACGTGCAGCTTTACATCCCCTACCATTTTAGAAAACGTTAGTATGTGCACTAACGGTGCGTTATCGTGCCTTAACGGCATACTAACGCCGCGTACTTTTAGGAAGCGTACTAACAGCCTACTAACGCGATGCGTGAGTACACAATGTGAGTTAGTATGCTAGAATGTGGGAGTTGGTGGACTCGTGGTGTGGTGCATAGTGGGTCATGGATGGGGTCCAGATTCACTTCAATGATGTTCTAAGGTGATTGGATGGTGAAATGGGCACTGGTTAAGGAAGTATGACCCGATTTGAAGAAGCTGATATTGGGGCTAAATTGCTTTGGGAATGTGCTACGTTAGCATGTCGTTAGCACGTTGTTAGTACACTATGACAATTACACGTTAGTATGTAAACGGCATACTAACTCCCAGTCTCCTTAAGTGTGGGAGTTGGTGGACTCGTGGTGTGGTGCGTAGTGGGTCATGGATGGGGTCCAAATGCACTTCAAAGATGTTCGAAGGTGATTGGATGGCGAACTGGGCACTGGTTAAGGAAGTATGCCGCTGTTTGAAGAAGCTGATATTGGGGCTAAATTGCTTTGGGAATGTGCTAAGTTAGCATGTCGTTAGTATGCTCGTTAGTACACTATGACAATTACACGTTAGTATGTTAACGGTATACTAACTCTCCCAGTCTCCTTAAGTGTGGGAGTGGGTGGACTCGTGGCGTGGTGCGCAGTGGATCATGGATGGGGCCCAAATGCACTTCAATGATGTTCTAAGGTGATTGGATGGCGAACTGGACATTAGTTAAGGGGCTATGCCGTTAGTTGTTTAAAGAAGCTGATATTGGGGCTAAATTGCTTTGGGAATCTATGTGCTACGTTAGCATGTCGTTAGTATGCTCGTTAGTACACTATAATCACACGTTAATGTGTTAACCATATATTAATCAACATGTTAAACGTGTACTACAGCGGTATATGCGCGTAAAGTACGCAACCACTGCACATGCTGTGTGTTCCACGAAATCACACAACGCAATATGCCGAGGGACCGTCCACGGCCTAGAATCCCGTCGATCGAAACATCAGTTCAGTCCTCGTTGTCATCCTAGTTGTCGTCAGAGTCAAGTGATGGCTTTAGGCATTCAAAAAAGTCAGCCGTGGGGTCAAGAATGACCGCGATCTCCATGCACGGATGTGGTATAACGACGACCTGCTGTTCAACTTTGTTGGCTAAGATGAAAGGCTCGGTTTTCTTCTCGAAAGCCGCTGGGTCACGGTACGGGTTGAAGGTGTACATCGTCTTAGTCACATCGTCCGGCCCGAGAATCGAGTTCCTCTGACGGTAGGCCTTGATTTGTTGTTCGGTTGGCTTTGCCAGCCAATTGACTCTCAATGAGATGTACAGCCGTCCCGCGATCTCCACCCGCAGAATGTTTGTAATGCGGCCGTGCCTGCATACCGCCACCATGTTTGATACGCAATTAGTTGGAACATAGTGCATTAACTCCTGTGCTGTAATCTCCGTAGTAAACTACGGAAATTGATTATCGATTTACACCCCAATAAACGCATATTTAGACCCCTTAGACACCCCTTGTGAAGGCATCCGATAGCTCAAATTGTAGCTAATGATGCCAAGAAGAACTTGGTTGCAAGCACGAACACGCATGCCTTGATATGTATCTTACAAAGTGACGGTGTAGCCGACCATGCTGTAGAAATTCCAAATGCCATAACAGCATAGGAGTTAAGTACAACACTTTATGCGCTATCCACAGACTAATATCTTTATTTGGTAAGCACTCACATACCCGGTGGCTTCGTCACACCATTTTTGTTTCAGGATCACCTTTCCACCTTCACCCACACATTCGTTCACGAAGAAAGCCCGAAAGTAGCTGTATATGTTGATATTATCGCGATCACTCCCAGCCAGCAGCATGTTTCATGCCTGTAGATAGGTCGAACGTGGTACATTAAGTGGTATGGTTTATGCACTAAACGCATACTATTTCGATTTGGGAGGACGCACCTGTCAACTTCCTTGGTTTTAGGCAAACCCTTCTTGTTCAGGATCACCCTTCCATCTTTATCCAACTGCTCATTAATGAAGAAAGTCCGGAAATAACTATGTAAGGTGCGGGCTCGGGCGAAGGTGGATCCGGGCGAGAGGCTTGTGCACGAAGAGTCGCAAAATGTTCACCTTGACGTTTATTGTTCATTGCACAAAAATAGCAATTCTGCCCCCACCCCACCCCACCCCACCCCGCCCTCCTACTATGTGACAGTCGCGTTGTTAGTGTGAATTTAACAGAAGGAATCTTTTGGGGAATGTTGCATTGTTGGTACGCTAACCTGACGCTAACGGCAGGCCTTAGGTGTCACGGTTGTATATCAACCTGAAAGACTACGCGGCTGCTATTGAACTGTAGCAAGCACGCAACAATATTTGGTGGGTATGAGTGCAGCGCTCTGGTGTCCAGAAGTGTCCGCTTGATGAGCGCAATGCTCCTCATATTACCTCAATGCCCTCACGCGTCATACGCGTTACCACCATCGGGTTGTGAACCCGAGAGCATTGGGTGAACTAACTGTGCTAGGAGGCAAGCACAAGAGCAAGAAAAACGGCTAAGTACAAAACGCAAGAGTACTCAGTACGGAGTACAGTAGGACCGATCAGAATGATGTTGATGTGAGGTGCCTAGCCTGTTGTACGGAGTACTCAGTACACTTGAGTTATGGAGAGAGTTCCTGAATGCATAAGAACTCTAAGTGTAACCAGTTTCGGGGATGAGAACTGAACTGAGAATTGTAACATAAAAAGAGCCGTAACTGCTGTATATAGTGTATTGAAAGCATGCACTTGAAAGCAAAAGCATAACTTGAAGGATTTACGAAACCGAAGTCCGATAGTTGAACTTGAAGGATTTACGAAACCGAAGTCCGATAGTTGACCAAACGTAATCATACCTCGTGCGGTCGTTTAATAGCTAGTAATAGTTAAGCCCGAAAGTGTAAAGAAGAGAAGAAACTGGAGTGGTAGCCTCCTACAAAATGGTAATTGGATCGTTTTTACCGGTCGCTTCCTGAAAATTTCTGTTTCTGCGTATTCTGATTGCACCCCCCTTGCGTGATGCCTTTCGCCCGGCGTTTTGTTTTGTGAAATCAAGCACAGTGTGTCGTGCGTTTCTGCTTCGTGTTGGTGGGTGCGTGGTTGTGGGATTCAGGTGCTCTAGGAGTGGAATTCTCCGAGTGCTTTGATCCGCGACGTAGTTTGGTACGACTACTTAGCAATGAAGGAGGTGGCTTGGGGCCCTTGGTCCTCCCTCCCCTTTGCGAATGTACTTTGAGTCTGTTCTGTCCTCGGATGGGACGGCTGCTCTGACGTGGCGTTGTAGCGTCCTTTGCGTATATGCTTTGGAATTATTTTTACTTTTACGAACGAAAACGTGTTTTGCGTTGACGCGTTGCTCTAGATTCTTTCTTTTGGTCTAGGATGTTTTGTCGTGCGCTTTGGGCGGCGTGTCGGTTTGGCTGCGGGTTGGTGATGCCGGGTTTCAGGTGTTCTTGAAGTTCCGATCTCCGGGTACTTTGGGCCGCGAGGAGATTCAGGCGCGCTTCTGCCCTAGCATGTTTCTTGTTCACGCATAACGCTTGAGCTCGTGTCACGAGTGCACAGTTGCGCAGGTCGGGCTTGGGATTTGGAATCGCGTGGATTTTTCGGCAGAACCGACCCTTCGCGGCGGGAGCGCTGCGCGATTTTTTTAAAATTGTGCGGCCTTTGCTGAATTGTCCCCGTGTTTCTCGATCTCGGGTAGCCTCGGGCTTGCGCCCTCTATACTCAGGAATTGCCGCGCTTCGGCCGGTTTGACCACTCGGCTCGTGCCTGAGTGGTGAATTTCTGGGTGCGGCGTGTGCTTGTTGCTTTGCATGGGCGTAAGTGCCTCCACTACGTTAGTTAATTGGCACGTCACGGCCTAGGTGCGCGGCGGTCCCCGGGATGAGCGTCGGGATGAACCGTGCCAAGCGCGTGGCTTCGCGCTGCGCGGTGCGTATGGCTCAGCGGCGGGCTTGGGATCGGGCGGCGTGGTTCATTCTGCGGCTTCAGGTGTTGCGGGATGTCCGTGGCGGGCGCGACCGTTGCGTGGTTTGGCTTAGGGGTCAGGAGATGCGGGATCGGGCGGCGGGTTTGCGGGCGTGGCGGCGGGCGGCGTTTTTCGTTGCTAGGCTTAGCTTTTTGCGAGTGGCGTCCCGTGGGATTGTGCGCCGTGCGGTCTTGCGCCTGTCCGAAGGGGGGGGGAGGTACCTCAGATCGGACGAGCGCAGAGCGCACTCGGCGTACGGCCACGTCACCGGTGCTACCTTTAGGGGAGCGCGTGGCAACAGCCACAGCACGAGCGCTGCCTCGAGCGAGGCTCGCGGCCATGGCCACAGCGCGGGCGCTGCCCCTGGCGAGGCGCACGGCCACAGCCACTGCGCGAGCGCTGCCCTAAGCGAGGCGTGCGGCCACATCGGCGTTGCCCCTAGCGAGGTGCGCGGCCACTGCCCTAGCACCAGCGCTGCCCCTGGCGAGGCGCGTGGTGGCAGTCGCGGCACTGGCGCTGCCCCTAGCGAGGCGTGTGGTGGCAGTCGCGGCACGGGCGCTGCCCCTAGCGAGGCGCGTGGTGGCAGTCGCGGCACTGGCGCTGCCCCTAGCGAGGCGCGTGGTGGCAGTCACGGCACTGGCGCTGCCCCTAGCGAGGCGCGTGGTGGCAGTCACGGCACTGGCGCTGCCCCTAGCGAGGCGCGTGGTGGCAGTCGCGGCACTGGCGCTGCCCCTAGCGAGGCGCGTGGTGGCAGTCGCGGCACTGGCGCTGCCCCTAGCGAGGCGCGTGGTGGCAGTCGCGGCACTGGCGCTGCCCCTAGCGAGGCGCGCGGCCACATCGGCGTTGCCCCTGGCGAGGCGCGTGGTGGCAGTCGCGGCACTGGCGCTGCCCCTGGCGAGGCGCGTGGTGGCAGTCGCAGCACTGGCGCTGCCCCTAGCGAGGCGCGTGGTGGCAGTCGCGGCACGGGCGCTGCCCCTAGCGAGGCGCGTGGTGGCAGTCGCGGCACTAGCGCTGCCCCTAGCGAGGCGTGCGGTCACATCGGCGCCGCTCTGAGCGATGCACGCGGCCACAGCCACAGCATTGGCACTGCCCCTAGCGAGGCGCGCGGCCACTTCGGCGCCGCTCTGAGCGAGGCACGTGGCCACAGGCACGGCGCTGGCGCTGCCCCTAGCGAGGCGCGCAACCACATCGGCATTGCCCCTAGCGAGGTGCGCGGCCACTGCCCTAGCACCAGCGCTGCCCCTGGCGAGGCGAGTGGTGGCAGTCGCGGCACGAGCGCTGCCCCTGGCGAGGCGCGTGGTGGCAGTCGCGGCACTGGCGCTGCCCCTAGCGAGGCGCGTGGTGGCAGTCGCGGCACTGGCGCTGCCCCTAGCGAGGCGCGCGGCCACATCGGCGCTGCCCCTAGCGAGGCGCGCGGCCACATCGGCGCCGCTCTGAGCGAGGCACGCGGCCACAGGCACGGCGCTGGCGCTGCCCCTAGCGAGGCGCGCAACCACATCGGCGCTGCTCTGAGCATGGCGCACGGCCACGGCACGAGCGATGCCTCGAGCGAGGCGCGCGGCGACGGCCACAGCGCAAGCGCTGCCTAGAGCGAAGCGCACGGCTACTGTGCAAGTGCCGTCCCTAGCGGGGCGTGCAGTGGCAAGCATGGCGCGAGCATGCGCTACATATGCCCTGGCGCGAGGCGCACCCATAGCCATAGCGCTAGCACTGCCCCTAGCGAGCCCCGCGAGCACGGCCATGGCACCGGCGCAACCCCCTGTGAGGTGCACGGCCGCGGTCGGAGCGCTGGCAGTGACCAGAGCGAGGCGCTAGACCACAGCCAGAGCGCTGGCGGTGCCCCGAGCGAGGCGCGCGACCAAAGCCACGACACAGACGCGCGCGCTGGCGCGACACGCACCCAGCTGTCCGTTGATGCGGAGCCTTGGAGGCCGCTCACGGCGCCACCACTAGGCCCATATCCGCAGTCGTCGGGGGAGGTGCTGCCCGGGGAGCGCACACAGTGGCCACCTGACGGTAGTAGAGCAGGAGTGTTGCCCCAGGAGCACACACTGCCGCCACCCGACGAGGAGGCGGAGGCGTCGCTCCGAGAGTGCGCACAGCTGGCCCCTGGCAGCACATTGGCGGTGCGGCCCGACGAGTGCGCGCAGCGGCCACCTGCCAGCAGAGTCGAGTCACCGCGTGAGGGGCGCACGCAGTCATCACCGGAGCGCACAGTCGAGTTGCAGCCCATGGAGTGTGCACGGAAGTCCTCTAGTGGCTCTGCCGAGGTGCTGCCCGAGGAGGTGTCATTGCCGCTACCTAGCGGCGAGGCGGAGGCGTTTCTCCGAGAGGGCGCACGGCTGCCCCCTAGCCACACGGACCTGTTAGGCTTGCAGGCTCTCGACGTTGCGGCCGCGTCGCCCGATGCGGGGAAGTGCTGCGGTGTCCCTGATGCGGCAGGCGCAGCACCCACGAGGCGAGCGAGCCGTAGAGGGAGGCGAGCAGGTCGCCGCGGGAGGCGAGGAGCCCGTGGTAGGCGAGGCGTGGTCGAGCCATCGGCCGAGGCGTTGGACTCGACAGGCTCGCAGGCTCTCGGCATTGAGGCCGCTTCGCCGGATGCGAGGAGGTGGCATGATACCCGGGTTGCGGCAAGCGCAACACCCACGAGGCGAGCGAACCGTAGAGGAAGGCGAGCAGGTCGCCGCGGGAGGCGAGGGACCCATGATAGGCGAGGCGTGGTCGGGCCATCGGCTGAGGCATTGGACTCGACAGGCTCGCAGGCTCTCGGCGTCCAGGCCGTGTCGCAGGATGCGAGAGGGAGGAGCGATGCTCAGAGTGCGATAGGCGCGATCCCCACGAGGCGAGCATGCCGTCGGGGGAGGCGAGTAGGTCACCGCGGGAGGCGAGGGACCCATGATAGGCGAGGCGTGGTCGGGCCATCGGCCGAGGCGTTGGACTCGACAGGCTCGCAGGCTCTCGGCGTCCAGGCCGTGTCGCAGGATGCGAGAGGGAGGAGCGATGCTCGGAGTGCGATAGGCGCGACCCCCACGAGGCGAGCATGCCGTCGGAGAAGGCGAGCAGGTCGCCGCGGGAGACGAGGGGCCCGCGATAGAAGGCGGATAGCCTCACGTAGGAGGCGAGGGGCCAGTGGCACGAGGAGCTCGGTGGGTGTCGCACCGGACCCTAGTGGCGTTGCTGAGCCAAAGGCTGGGAGCATAGCGCTCACGAGCCTAGCTAAGGGTGTGAGCAGACAACTATCAGTTGCTCCATGCTCACATCCTTACGCACTTGGGGAAGCAAACGCCATCTGGAGAGTCCACCTCTACGAGGGGGCCCTCGAGGCGTACTAGGGAAGTATTAGGAGGTTTAGGACTTAGGGTAGGAACAGTAGGCGTACGCGGAGCGACCCTGCAAGGAGGCCCCCCCTTGCAGGCGTGTCGCCACGAGGTGAGCACACCGAGGTGCTCACCCGCGCCCTCCCCTTAGGGCCACCGAGAGTGAAGCGTCCGGGAGCGGACCGCTTTTCTTTTTGGGGGGGAGAGAGCGCGCCGCGAGTGGCTGATGGCAGCCACCGCGAGCGCGCCAGGCGCACCGCCATGAGGCCGCAGCTCTCGCTGCGTTGTCTCGGGCTGCGTGACGCGCCGCTGTCCGGTCAGGCACACCAGACGCATGGTGCCTGGGGGTAGCGCGCGGCGTGTGCACCGCGTCCAGGCGCATCGGGCCTCCTTGCAGAGGTTGATGCGCGTGCCTGGGAGCAGCACACCGCGCACGCATGCCCCGCCGCCGAGCGCGGAGCGCGGCACCCACACTCAGGGTGCTGATGAGGCCGGCGCGCCCCAAGCTCCGGGCGAGTGCACCCGTCTCGACGGGACGCATCGCCACGCGCCTGCATGTCCACTACCCGGTCTTGGGTACATCATGATGTACCCAAGACACACTTTGTTTCGCACGCCATGGAGAGCTCGAAACATTTCTAGTGTCCATATGGCCGATATATGTTGTCAATAACACACCAATCTTGGGTATGAACCATATAGTAGGCGGTATTCATGTCATAGCCATGGTTTTTTGGGGGCGGTTACCTAGGTGATTTTCTAGAAAAAGCGAAATTCGAAAATTCCAAATTCTTGGGTACATCGCTTGGGTACATCGATTTGTATGCATGGTTATGCACATGAAAATTGCATATTTGGTTGATGTTTCATTGAGGCATCAACATAGACCCTTCAAAGCACTTATTTTATTTTGGGGCGGTCCCATACCTCACAACTTATCATCCTTCACCATCAAGACTTTTCATCATAAAACAATGTCAGATTCTAGATTTTCCCATCACAGCGCGCGCGGGCATGTGTGGTGACTCCCACCTATCGATTTGTTGAACGAAGGCTTATTTATCTGTGCAAGGCATGCTATCGTAAATAAGATTGCCACAGAATGAGCTTACAAATATTTTTGGTCATAGTGATCGATATCACAGGTCTGCATAAGTTAAAATCGGACAGATATTAGTGCTCGTTGACGAGACAATAGTGCCGGAGCTGTTCACACTGCACTCCATTCTGTATAGCACGAGGCAAAGAACTTAAAGCTTTAGGCGCTTGGAACTTGCTATCCTGAGTAACTCCTCTTGGTTATGCTCTGCTTTCTTGTGCTTGCAGACGCGCTTTGGGGTATGTGCCATCTTATGGGAAAAGGCATACTGGACGTGCAAATCCCAGCACGCGGAGCGGGCTGCTGCACACACCCATGCAGGACGTTCATCCACCATGTGGCACGTTGCGCACTTCATAGCAGTTCTGTATGCCCGGCCGTCAGGTGCTTCACAACCTGGGGCAGTGCACCTCTGGTACACTGTCTTCTCAAGAGAAACTGGAACTTGCCTGCAAACAGTGTTTGCTGAGACTACACTGCTGCTGACACTCGACTGCCGGTGCCTGTAACGTGTGCTCTTCGCTGGGGCAGAGTTCAAAGCCAGCAAGCCTTCAACACCACAGCTCTCAACACTTTTCGGCAGAAAAGGGTTGTTAAAACAGTCACCAGTCAGGCCGTGGAGAAACTCACTGTGGGCGCTTACTTTTCTCCCAGCATGTTGGTGCGCAAGAGTTGCCTTCCCGTCGATGTCAAAACGAGTCCAGGCGTTCTCACCATTCACACACATGACTCCTAGAAGCTCCCCAAAATCACGTTTCTCCCAAGCTTGAGTCCGCCAAACGTCGTGTATGGCCACTTTGCCAGTTCGCTGTCTGTTATGCTTATCTACGTCACCGTAGCGTGCACGGTACATTCCAGACGTTTCGACTTGGGGACACTCCTTCCTAGTGACATCCTTCATGCCAGGCACTATCTCACTGTTACTGGTCGAGTTGAAACCACGTGCCTCAGCAGGTAGAGTTGTGGAGCAAGTGCTCACCAAAAGAAGAGGAACTCCTTTCACTTGCTGCCACCCTACAGACTTTGCCCGCTTCGCTGTCATTTTGCCAGGACCCTTATGGCCTACTGCGTTGAGCCTCATCGTCAACCCTGAAGTCAACGCAACTTCAGTCCGGTATGCTACAAACTCACCAAGTCCCTTATCTTTCAGGGCAGCGAGCAACGCAAACTTCGGAAAAAACTTGTGCGCCGTTTTAACGTTCAGAACAGAATAGATGCCCCACTCATACAACAGCAAAGCAGTCTTGGTACTGCCAAACCAAGAGTCTCCGATCACGATCCGCCCAGTGCTCTTAAAAGGCTCCAGCATACGCAATACCATTGCGCACGTCGCACCGTATTCAGCAACAAACTTCTTACGGTTGTCATATTCCTTTCCCTCTTGCAGCTCAAACTGAAATAGAATTCGTGATGTTGAGTCTACTAGGGTCTTCAACTCGTGTCCCATCGAGTCAGGTTTCCGCCCTACTTTAACCCAGCCAGGGCACAGGTAGCGCGAAAGCCACTTGATCATAGACTCGTCAATCGTGAGTTTCGTGCCAGGAGTGAAAACAGTGCGCCAGTGTTTATTCAATCCATCAATGAAACGACGCACTTGGCGGAAAGCATCATCAGGCGGGATCCCCTCAGGCAGTCCACAATCAGAGGGAGATAAAGGGTCTGTGAAAGGGACGCCGCTGACATATTCAGGGAGCACAAAATATTCGAGAATGTGGTCGAAGTCGTGTCGCTGCAGCTTGCTTTTTCCCCCAAGGTTGTGCGCAATCCTGGAGACTTCCGACGCTCTCTCCGCCCAGTATTCATCCCGAGTGTAACCAGGATTGCAACACATGTAGAACCAACACCCTGAAAATGATACAAACAACCCGGTGTCGAGAGCACGCCCTCCAGATATGAACTGAACGCCATACTTGGCAGACCCTGTCTCGTGAATAACACGGCATTGGTACTCGATAAACTCGAGCGGATACCATATCAAGAGGTACTTCAGGAACTTTGTCTCCAGCACTTCCTGAGGCAAAGATGACAAGTCTAGTATTGGTGGGGACTCTCTGAGCCAACCGTCCTGTGCTCGCTGGTCTGCTATGATATGCGTAATATTGTTGGTCCACACTACCTCATATTTGCCAGCGCATTTCTCCAACACCGGTGCAGCGTCAGCAGGAGGATCATCCTCTGCAGCGTCTTCGCTGGCGAGGGTCGTGGTTACCCGACTGCCTTCCAACTCGGCAAGTCGACGACGACGTTCAGAAAGAGGCAAAGAGGATTCCTCTGTGGAAAGAACGAACGAACGCATAGCGCTTTTCAGTGACGGAAGGGAAAACAAAAAGTCGCGTAAACGACCGGAAGCTTCGTTGTTCGCACATACAATACATACCTTCGTCGCTGGATTCATCTTCTCCGTCAGTGACGTCAGGGATCGAACCCTCCTGGTCACTCTGTGCACTGTCGCTCTTCTCATCGTCCTCGAGATCACTCGCTGACAAACATTCGTCCTCGTTTTCATCATCAGACTGAGTTGACTGACCAGGCGCTCCTGCCCTCTTGTGTCTCGAATGGGCAGCCTTCCTCTTGCCAGGAACTATTGGCCAAGGCCCGGCCAGATACTTCTTAAGAAACTCCTTTGCACACTTCTCAGTGGTGCCATCGCTGAAGTCCACGTCCCATCTATCTTTGCTCGAGTGTGGGGAATAATAATACTTTTGAATAACACCTTCGAAAAACTCAGGGACCCCAGACTTTTCCCGTGCCACAGCAGAGCGCCACTTAAAGTTGAAAGCAACTGCGTGTGCTTTCACTTCTATGCCTTCGAGCAAAGCACCTTCAGTCGCTCGGCGACTACTCGTCCCCATACCCGATAAGGTAAGTACAGTGTCACGCACGTAAGTTTGGGGATCTCGGGTTCGCCGATTGTGACGAAAATGAATAAAAATATCGTGGTACCTTAAAAATTATTCCACTTTGGGAAGATTCCCCCCCAGATACACGAGACTGTGAAAAAGGCGAGCCTCACAAACCGTGGTAAAAAACAATTTAAAAAAATGTTTTTTGGAGCCAAAGTGCGATTTGCATGGTTTTGAATGCACCTGACATGATATATATCCTACCAGGATGCTTGTTACGGCACATTCCCATGTTCATGATGATGTTGGCTAGCTATATTGATGATTCGTAACGATAAACCGTTAGATTTATGCCCCCATACCGTCGATTTAGCTTGGGTACATCCCTATGTACCCAGACCCTCTTGGGTACATCCCCATGTACCACCGGGTAGTGGACATGCAAGGAGGCCCACCCTTGCATGCGTGTCGCCACGAGGTGAGCACACCGAGGTGCTCACCCGCGCCCTCCTCTTAGGGCCACCGAGAGAGTAGCGTCCGGGAGCGGACCGCTTTTCTTTTGGGGGGAGAGAGCGCGCCGCGAGTGGCAGATGGCAGCCACCGCGAGCGCGCCAGGCGCACCGCCATGAGGCAGCAGCTC
>LGRX02002320.1:0-27194 GCA_001247695.2 Cymbomonas tetramitiformis
ACATGAGCAGCGTGGTTCACAAGAACCCCCTCTCCCAGCATATGACATGAGCAGCGTGGTTCACAAGAACCCCCTCTCCCGTCTCCAACCTCGAAAGGTGGCTGAAATAGAAACGCCTTTCACACATTTTCACACCCAGCCAGTAGGAATCGGCAGTTTAGGTGCATGCCCACAGGTACCATTCATTACTCACTCACGCAAGATCTGGTTCAGGCACTTCCACCGTTGCGGGCGAGAAAGCTTCACCATTCAATATCAGTGGCAAAGCAGCTTGATAAAGGCCTTTCTATTTGAGGCTCCCTTATCGCCATCCTCACTCAGACATTCCAACCAGCCACACTCTTAGCTAAAATTTCACGTAGCTTCTTGAGATGACAGTGCAGGCAGCAGGTGGCAAGGATGAGGAGGGAGATGGGGGGAAAAGATGGAAGCGCACAAGGCTGTAAGCTTCGTCAGCTGACCCAGCTCAGTGGGCACTGTTCCCGTTAGACTATTTCCACAAAGTGCACTGCAGGCATTGCCCAACGACACATCAGTCACTTTCAGTGCGTCCCTCGGAACCTCCATCTTCAACAAATCTGACACCTAATACCTGTTGTCAAATAACCTCCTTACCTCCAATCGCCGTGCACCTTGCATAGTACCACACCCAGCCTCCAGCCTATCTTAGTTGGGCCCGCATATGGTTCTGAATATCAGCCGATCTTCTCAGTCTCAACAGAACCGATGGTCGTGGGGGCAGCAGCCGTCGAAGAGCGCGCACGTCTCACTCGCCAGGCGCAGACTGTGGGGAGAGGGAACTCACATTTCTTTCAGTTGGGATATTGAACCCAGCTCAGAGGGAATGCTGCCAGAAAGGTCATGGTCGTCGACATTCCTGGTTCAGCGAAACAAGCATCTCACCCTCATTGGCAATCCTTAGCATCCGTCTGAGTTCCTGAGATCACTCTGTGGCTGAGCCAATCGTTGTTGGCACGATAGTGAAGCGGGTGCCCTTTGGCATCCATAGCCGGCGGGGCTCCCTGCCAGATTGCAGTGAGGCGGGCAACCTCATGTGAGACTTTCTGCCAGACCGCAGTGAAGCCCCGCGTTGGCCCATCGATCCGAGTCACCACCCGTTCCTCCACTATGTTGTCCGCTATCCGCGTGGCACGCCAGCGGACCGCGACGCGGTTCTCGGTAAAAACGCATATGAACACTGCAAGACAGGGTTGAAAGAGTCTGAAGGCGGAAGTACTTTGAGCACTGAACTACTTCGTAGTGAAGGAGCTGATTACAAACAGAATACGCTGGAGTGTACTGTTCAACGACGGGCAACGCACAGAATATCACATCCATCCTTCACACAATCCAGATATATCGCATTCTGCTCGAGTGAAAGCGCTTTGTCGATGGTCGGGTACCCAACAGAGACAGCGAAAACGAAAGACATAGTCGTCAACCTGAATAGAATGGGGACGGGAGAGCAAGGCCCAGGCGGTCTCCAAGCACGTGCCATCATGAATAGCCTCATGCTATTCGAATGCCAAGGGTCGAGCAGAGCAGGGCGAAATTAAATTACCAGCTTCAATATATTGGACGAAAGGTTCTCACAAGCCTGAAAACCTCTCGTAACGTATGCTTGTGACCAGTGCTGTAGAAATCCGATGTGGCACCGGTAGCTACCGCTACCGGCAGCGATACTGCACCCCTCGCGTTTATGCTCCTCAGGATTTTTTCATATAAATTATTATATTATTACGAATTCGAATATTTGAATTTTGTATTTTTGTATTTTTATATTTTTATATTTTTAAATATTGCTTTTTATTTCCTGTATAAAGTTATATAGCACGGCTTGACAAGAGGTAGTTATAGAAGGCACGTCAGACTGCATGCTCTGGACTGCGCCGGCACAGTCCAGAGCATGTAGTCTGACGTGCCTATGCCTTCTATAACTAGCTTGTCGCTGGAACGTCTTCGACTCATCACTCGATTGATCGTAGGGCAGTCCTGCTCTCAGAGCTCAAATGGCACTTTTTGCCACGTCACTTTAGAAGGTTCCACGTCGCATGCCTGCTGTTGCTTTTGCACAATGCTCTCGCTGCTGTATTTCAGAATTCAATTATTACATTTTTCATAATTTATACAAACGGTTAACGATATATTCCAGCGTTTCCCCCATTACGACCGTATTACATCGTTTCCCCCATTACGACCGTGGTTTATATATTCACCGCTTCCCATTTCGTTTTTGCAATGGGACAGGGTATGACCGAGCTTTTTCGACTGTCATAGGATGTCATGTGGCTATGCAAGCCCTTTTGACTGTCCACGTCTATGCAAGCCCTTTGCAAGCCCTTTTGTTTGTCCGCGTCTAGGACCATGCACGCCCTTTTGACTGTCCACATCTATGCAAGCCCTTTGGTTGTCCATGTCATGTGTCTTTGTCTGTCTGCGTCTATGCAAGCTCTTTTGACGGCCCACGTTCTATGCAAGCCCTTTGTCTGTCCGTCTATGCAAGCTTTTTTGTCTGTCCGCGTCTATGCAAGCCCTTTTGACTGACCACGTCTATGCAAGCCCTTTTGTTTGTCCACGTCTAGGACCATGTCATTACATATTATCGGGATATTTTCGGCGGTCATGATCGTATAATTCTTTTCGACCCAATGGTAGTGTTCCAGCATGGCAAACGAGTGCTCCACCGTGGAGAAAAATTATAGTCACTTATATACTGTTCCAGCATGGAAATAAATTTCAGACTCGTTTATTTAGTGTTCCAGCATGGCAAACGAGTGCTCCACCGTGGAGAAAGTAATTATAGTCACTTATATACTGTTCCAGCATGGAAATAAATTTCAGACTCGTTTATTTAGTGTTCCAGCATGGCAAACGAGTGCTCCACCGTGGAGAAAGTAATTATAGTCACTTATATACTGTTCCAGCATGGCAAACGAGTGTTTCAAGTCGGGAAGGGTTATACGCGCTGGAACTGGAACGTGGTTTCCGTCTCAGTCCCGAAAAAATTCTGAACCAGCGTGACGGTCATATCGTCTCGCATCGTCTCGCGTGTCATCGTGAATTTAATTTCCAGGATTATTAAAACAATTCATCTATTTATCTTTCATCGATATCGCGGATATACGATTGCCGTTGGCGTTGACTCGCTCAAGGATAAAGAGCTGCGCACCAACATTCACTGCTCATAATTTTCTCAACGGTCCTTCGCGCTTCGCCTCATGGGCGGAACGATGTCGTGGCTGCTGTGTTATGCGCAGGGATTTCGGAAGTGTTTGACTGCTTTTTATTTTTCAGTTTGTTTATGCATATGTGCCGACTCACGATACTCGTTTTGTGCAGCTTGTGTCGCAGGTTTTCCGATGGCGAGGAGGGGGGCGCTTTCTTGAGGTGTGGAAGTCTAGGGCAACCTAGCTTGGGATCACTGATGGGAATCACAAATCCAGTCGACTCGAGGGAAAAGATGCCGAGACCGGGTTCGAGCCCGAGACCTCACTGTCACTAGTCGTGCGCTCTATCCACTGAGCTATATCGGCTTATTGATGACGATGAGAGATGGTGGTGGCGTAGTATGGTGTGAGCGACGGATATGTGATCCCCAGACTGTGACACGTAGGCGGCGAAGAGTGAAACACGAAGGATACAACTTTCCCCCAATCTGCCGTTGCGGTGCGCTCTCTGTTGGGGCATCGCGCGGCTATGGGCGGCGCGACTGTTGGGGGCGTGCGGCTATGGGCGGCACGATTGTATCCTTCATGACACAACCTCACTCTGAAGTGTCTACGTGGCACAACCACAACCAGCTGCCGGCGTCACACCTGCGCAGTGGAAGCGTGGTGGGCCCATAACCTGATGGGAATCACAAATCCAGTCGACTCGAGGGAAAAGATGCCGAGACCGGGTTCGAGCCCGAGACCTCACTGTCACTAGTCGTGCGCTCTATCCACTGAGCTATATCGGCTTATTGATGACGATGAGAGATGGTGGTGGCGTAGTATGGTGTGAGCGACGGATATGTGATCCCCAGCCTGTGACACGTAGGCGGCGAAGAGTGAAACACGAAGGATACAACTTTCCCCCAATCTGCCGTTGCGGTGCGCTCTCTGTTGGGGCATCGCGCGGCTATGGGCGGCGCGACTGTTGGGGGCGTGCGGCTATGGGCGGCACGATTGTATCCTTCATGAATCACACCCAACCACATCGGACCCACCTTGTTCTCACGTTTTATTCAACTCACTTTGAATGTGCATACAAAGTTTGAGCAGCATCGGGTTGGGATAAGCTGTAGACTGATTTTGTTTTTGGGTTTATGGCGTCTTCTTCGCGACCTCTTGGGGTGTGGAAGTCAAGGCTGGGCATGCCAACCTTGCTTGGGTTCGAACCCAACCACATCAAAGGCATCTCATTTGCATATATTCATGCATTTGTCTTCGATATTCATGCAAAGTTTTAGGATCATTGAGTTAGGATAAGCCTTAGGCAGATTTATCTTTGTGGGTTATGGCGCATTGTTTCCTTCTTGAGGTCGACACAAAGCATGAAAAGCTTTGCAGCCGAGGGCTTTTCGTGCGTACTAGCGCACCAAACTTGGCACTAATATTGCTGACAGTAATATTAGTGCACCCTCTTAAGCGCAAGGACTTTCAATGAGTGTACACGGAATGGTCGCCTCTTGATAAAGAGCATTTTGGGTTCGGGTTCAACGTACCCAAACCCAAAGATGCCAATCAGCCGAGGGCTTCCCGAAAGTTCTAGATCACGAAACATGGCACAAATACTTTCAACGTATGTACCTTCAACTTACGTGAAGCTCAGGGCTTCAAGTTACTTGTGCGCGAAACGAGCAATTTATTTCTAAGGCAGATTTATTGGGTTTGGGTTCGAACGTACCCAAACCCAAAGATGCCAAAAAGCCGAGGGCTTCCCGTGCGTTTTAGCGCATGAAACTTGGCACAAATACTGTCAACGTATATACCTTTGAGTTACCTGAAGCTCAAGGCTTCAAGTCACTTGTGCGCAAAACGAGCAATTTATTTCTAAGGCAGATTTATTTGCTTTGGGTTTGGGTTCGAACGTACCCAAACCCAAAGATGCCAAACAGCCGAGGGCTTCCCGTGCGTTCTAGCGTACGAAACTTGGCACAAATACTGCCAACGTATATATATTTGAGTTACCTAAAGCTCAAGGCTTCAAGTTACTTGTGCGCGAAACGAGCAATTGATTTCTAAGGCAGATTTATTTGCTTTGGGTTTGGGTTCGCCATGAACCCAAGAGCCTATGACATGACCTAACGTCATTAAACGCAAATATGGATAACTATTGAAGTTACATAAAAGATAATAGTACGATACCGACGTGGTTGGGTTTGATTCCAAGCGAAGTTGGTAAACGCCAACTTTGACTTCCACACCTCAAGAAGGAAACCATGCGCCATAACCCACAAAGATAAATCTGCCTAAGGCTTATCCTAACTCAATGATCCTAAAACTTTGCATGAATATCGAAGACAAATGCATGAATATATGCAAATGCCTTTGATGTGATTGGGTTCGAACCCAAGCAAGGTTGGCATGCCCAACCTTGACTTCCACACCCCAAGAGGTCGCGAAGAAGACGCCATAAACCCAAAAACAAAATCAGTCTATAGCTTATCCCAACCCGATGCTGCTCAAACTTTGTATGCACATTCAAAGTGAGTTGAATAAAACGTGAGAACAAGGTGGGTCCGATGTGGTTGGGTGTGATCCCAAGCTAGGTTGCCCTAGACTTCCACACCTCAAGAAAGCGCCCCCCTCCTCGCCATCGGAAAACCTGCGACACAAGCTGCACAAAACGAGTATCGTGAGTCGGCACATATGCATAAACAAACTGAAAAATAAAAGCAGTCAAACACTTCCGAAATCCCTGCGCATAACACAGCAGCCACGACATCGTTCCGCCCATGAGGCGAAGCGCGAAGGACCGTTGAGAAAATTATGAGCAGTGAATGTTGGTGCGCAGCTCTTTATCCTTGAGCGAGTCAACGCCAACGGCAATCGTATATCCGCGATATCGATGAAAGATAAATAGATGAATTGTTTTAATAATCCTGGAAATTAAATTCACGATGACACGCGAGACGATGCGAGACGATATGACCGTCACGCTGGTTCAGAATTTTTTCGGGACTGAGACGGAAACCACCTTCCAGTTCCAGCGCGTATAACCCTTCCCTTTCAAGTCGGGCTTTTATGTTTATACGCAAATTTCACTGGAACTCTATGACGATGACGTAATAACTTCGAAAGCGTTCCTGCGTCCGAGGAGCATTTGAAATTATACACAGATTCCGCACAGACCTTCGATATTATTTGATCGCCCCGTTACCGACTGAATTAATGTAGAATGTACTTCGTACTAAGATACTGTAGTGTCATCATGATCGTAAATTGAAAACTGTTTTTCGCGAAGTATTTTGGGAATAGAGATCGAAGAAATTTAAAGAACTTTTAACAGTTTTCTCTCTTTTATTTAAGAAATAAATATAAGTATATATATTAAGATGGCTCTGACTGAGGCACAACTTAAAGCTCAAAACAAGTATAGAGAGACTCATGTTGAAGAAACGAAGGCTTTGAACCGTAAACATCAAAAAACATGGTACGAAAATCACAAAGAGTTGCATAAAGGAAAAATGAGAGAATATCAAAGGAAGCGAAGAGCTTTGAAAAGCGATGATTGTTGCCCAAATTGATATATGTATAATATATTAGCGATCTGGCAACATTTACCGCATATTCTTATAAACATATTTAAAGAATATTATATATATATATAAGTATATATGGATTTCGGAAACATTGATAAGAGTAAGCATGCTATTGTTAATTATCTCGGTCTCAAATGGATCAAGAATATTTCAAAAACGTTTGGGGCTCAAGATTATGTCTTGTCTACCATAAACACGAATGAAGAAATTTCAATAAAAGCTGAAAATCCTAATCATCAAGCATCTCTTTGGACAAAAGTAAATAATCAAGAATTGTTGAAATTGTTAGAAAGTAATCATGGCATAAATGAAGTGATGCAATCTCATGCAAAACGAAAACTATTTTTTGATATAGATGGAAAGGAAGAAAAAGATCTAAACGTGTTGAAAACAATCATTCTTGAGAAATTCCCAAATGCCAAATTGCAAATTAGCGGTTCAACTTTCCCAAAAAAAGGAGAGCCAAATTGGTCATATCATATTACCTTATCAAATTACTACTTCAAGAACTTGAATGATATGGCTGTCACAAACCGCGGCTTATCGTGTACCTTAGCCGGGTTGTGACACTTGCTGTAGCAGGCTCTGTGACAAACGTGTAACAAACGCCGGCTTTTCATGGTACCGCGCCGGGTTTGTTCAGCTGGTGACACGCATGACAGTGGTGACAGCATGACAGGCTTTGCGAAGATGACCATCTGTGAGATGCAGACTTGTCAGAGAAGATATGGTCACCATCAAATGACCAGGGAATGATAAGACGAAGATGGCAGTGACTCCTTTGCCGCTGACGTGTCAGTCAGAATGCGGTGAACGGTAACATTGTTAGAGCTGGCATGGAATAATGACTTTCTATTGGCCAGATGAAGATTTAAGGGCTAGAACCCGTTACAATTTTGGGAAATGTGACAGGGCATTGAGATATAAGTAGACTCTGACCGGAGGTCAGGCTAGTGGACTCATTATTGTTTTGCCTTCGCAAGTACTAGGTGGCTGTTCGCGTGCCAGTGCTAGAGTGCTAAGACAGTTCTGCTCACAGCTTTTGTACACAATAATTCGTATTTTGTGATATAATATCAATTTTGACGGATACATTTTACTGCTGTTTTCATACTTTTTCAAAACAATAATGTCCTGCGCGGAGCGGCTTTTTATTTCAGTGTTAATCCGGAAGTAAAGGCCCTTTGGCGAGAAGTCAGCAGCAGTTGAAAGAGCGGATTCGGAAGTCAGGCGACTCCAGGGGCACCCACGGTGCACTGGCGGACCCTTTTTCTTCCCTGAACTTGGTGGTACTTGCACGGAAAGAGCTACCAGTGACGGCGGCGACGGATCAGCTTTGAATTCACTAGTCATGAGCGGCCTCCTTCTACCCGGTGATATGCTCAACACCTTGTTCTGCAGTGAATCCAGGGGCACCCCTGGTGCACTGGCCTAGCTGCTGGCAGGTGTCCTCCAGTTTTGAGCTAATCAGCACGGCATGAGCTTGGGCGGCGGCGGCGACAAAGTCAATCAGCAGTGAATGTACACCTGGATGAGCACCTCTCAGTGGTTCCTTCAGCTGGCCACCTTGTTTGAAGTGAATCCAGGGGCACCCCTGGTGCACTGGCTTAACTGAAAGGCAAGTGTGTGTTACCTGGGAGCTAATCAGCAGCGGCATCTGCCTTGTCTTACCGGCTAAGAGTGGATCAACAGCTAATGTGCACCTTGATGAACTACCTTCCAGTGGGTTCTCCAGCTGGCCACCTTGTCTGAAGTGAATCCAGGGACACCCCTGGTGTACTGGCCTAGCTGAAAGGCAGGTGTGCTTGGCCTAGGAGCTAATCAGCGGCGACATCTGCTTTTACTTACCAGCGAAGAAGTGGATCAGCAGTGAATCACTGCTCTATGTCTGGAACTGCAACTTACGGTTTCTTGGGCAGCTCCACCTTGTCTGACGGCTAATCCAGGGACACCCCTGGTGTACTGGCCTAAGCCTGAAGCAGGGGAAGAGCTTGCCAGAGGACTGGCAGCAGCATCAGCCCTGAAGGCGACAACTGAGTGGTCTTTCAAGCGATATTCCCTGGTGTGACATAGTTACCTGGTGGATTCAGAGTTAATTACTTTTCCAGCCTGGAGTGCTGCTTACTACTGGAGTGACCTTCTAGTGCTTTATCATAATGTGTTGGAGAATTCTTCTATCTTTTCTACGGTATTGGTCAGCCGGTGAGGCCCCCATGTCACAGGCCACCTTCTGAATCAGCAGTAGTGCTGCGAATCCAGGGTGCTCAGCACACTGGCTTAGCTCCCAACTCTGCCAGCGACCTGGTACTTGCTTACTGGACTGGGGAGTGAGCTTCTATGCCAGCCATGGTTCCCTTGATTAGCAGTGGTGTTGTGAATCCAGGGGTGCTCAGCACACTGGCCTAGCTTACACCGCTGCGTATCAGTGCTATTCTTGGTGTCGGGGAGTTGCCCTCACTTTCATTGTGCTCTTGATGAACTCTGGCCCAGCTAATCCAGAAGTGCTCAGCACACTGGCCCAGCTTTAACTTTTCCTCGCACGAATATTCTGCATCTGCTGCTGATTCAGAGCGCTGAAGCACAGTGCTGGACCTTTAGGCGTTCGCTGGCCGCACGCGTTTCGTTCTTTCGCTTGTTCAGCAAGGCGAATCCAGGAGCACTCAGTGCACTGGCCTAAGCCAGTCTGAATCAAGCCTCCAGTCTACTGGTGAACGAGCTTTGCGCTGAGAGAGGGGACTCTTCCTTGGTCCCATTGGCTGAGCATCAACACAGTACTTTACCACGGAGGGCGAGGCAGAGCCAAGTGCTGCCTCTGTCCAGTCCAGAGAACGTGAGGCACGACGGCTGGCGCGAGAGCGGGTCAGTCAGGACCTTGACACGGAATATATGAGCGCAGAGGGGTCGGGCTCAGAAACCACTCCCTCCGCACCGCCATCACCAGCAGCAACAGCGCTCGCAGCAACAGCACTCGCAGCAGCAGTAGCAGCCTCAGCGCCTGCAAACCAGTTTCTCTTTGCGCTTGACGACGTAGACGAGATGGATTACTATGACAGGGAGAGCCACTCACTTGACAAGGAAGACGTCAAACTCCAGTACACTGGTGGTAAGAATGAGGACAGAGCGCTCTTCATCAGGCGTTTCGTGGACATGGTAGCGAAAGTGCAGCGGGCTTTTGAGGCCAAGAAGCGTAGGCACACGAAGTCAGCATCTTTCCATGCGCTCAGTCAGCAGCAGAAGAAGGCCTTCGCTGAGTCCAGGCCAGACTTCAGATCATTGTGGGATAGCATACCCTCGTTTCTAGCAGGGGACGATCATTCCACCTCAGTCGCTTATGACTGGTGGTGCGCTGCCTACCTGAAGGATGGCGTCATGGCTTCACACGCTTGTCATGTCCTGAAGGATCTTACCATGAGAGATGCCTACCAGGGATCTGTGCGTTGTGCGCAGCCTCCTTTTCATGAGCTGGCGCCAGGATCAACCTGGGCAGTTTGTAAGGTGTTCGAGGATGGTGATGAGGATGGCGAGGCGTCTGATGAGTGGGCAGGCGAGGGAACCTCCACTAAGGGTCTCACGGGGCCAGATGGCACTGAAGATTCTCACTACTTTTGGGCCTTGAGGGCTTTCGTTGCAGAGCTCGAAGCTAAATTCTTGATGAAGGGCACCAAAGAGAAGGAGGATCTCTTGATCGCCAAGCCGCAGACCAACGAGCAGGACGGCCTCGCCTACGTGAAGAGCTGTCGTCGCAGGGAGGCAGCACTCAACACCGGCAAGAGGGTGGAGGACTCCGTCGTCAGGCAGGACATCGAGGAATGCATCAAGGGCCTGCGCATCAAAGAATACCGAGATCGCGTGTCCGAGCAGCTGCGTGTCAGCCATCCTGCCCCCAACAAGGTCACATGGGAGGACCTGGAGGTGATCGTGGAGGTGCAGGACAAGCTGAAGAACGATGCGGAGGCTTGGGCTCTCACACTGCAGCAGGAGCTGGTTCGTAGGCTCAACTGCGTGTACTCCTGCTACGAGGCCAGGCAGATGGGGCTTGACCTGGCTGCACTAGTGTCAGCCATGAGGCGCTCGGGTTCTGCCTCCAAGACTGGGGACAGACGCAGGGACCCCAAGAAGAAGGATCAAGCACAGCATGGTGGCGACGACGCCAAGAAACCTGCGAGGGAAGCGAACAATGCCGAGCGTCAGAAACCTTCTTACAGCAAGGTGCCACCACCTGATGCTTCGAAGAAGTTCCAGTGTGACTGGTGCTTCACGCGCCTGCCCCACTCTCCAGAGCGCTGCTACACGGGGTGTCGTGAGGCCCGGGTGCCGCCCAACTTCCATAAGGACAGGCAGAACTCCAAGTGGCCGGACGAGGTCAAGAATGCCCAGATGCGTGCCTACAACATCGCACACCGCTTTGATAAGCACAAGATGGGGATCACCACCAAGGAGTGGCTTAAGCTCCCTGAGGCCAAGCAGAAGCAGCCGCAGCAGCAACAGCAGCAGCAGCAGCAGCAAGTGGCTGCCAGTGCCGAGGTTAAAGAGAAACTCGCCGCAGAATTGACAGGTCTCCAGGCAGGGTCACCTCCAAAGGATGACAAGATCGCCGATGCACAGGCCCGATCAGAGGTCAGTGATGCGGAGACTGATTACGACTCCCACTTCACCCAACAGGCTGAATACGAGGAGGATGAGCAGGACTGCCCTGCTGGGGGTGGGCTGGAAGGTGGTCATGGTGTTGGCATCGATCACGCACCGAGTCTCCAGGCCAGCGCCGCTGTCGCCTTGGGCAGCACTCAGCAGATGCGGGGCTTCCAGGTCAAGACGCCGGAGGAGTTCGACAGGGCCGCTCAGGTGCCTAGAGCCGTTCCTCCCGACGTACTCAGCAGGAAGGTCCACCTGTTGGCATCCAATCTTCGCAGCTCCGTGCGCGCCTGCTCGCAGATTGCTGCCATCCTGATATCCCAGAACGCCATCGACCTCCCGAAGGACATCGAGAACCTTTTGGCGCTGGAGGAGCTCATGGGCAAGGATCCGAATGATGCAACCGAACAACCCACCGAGGTCAACGAGCATGAGCTGGAGGACACGCACGCCACAGCGACGCAAGGAGTAAGAAGGGAGGCAGATGGTTCAGGACACTGCGCGACCGAGGAGGTGCCATTGGACGAGATGCCCAACGGTGTGGTCGACAGCGCCGCCGCTCGATGTGCAGCCGCTGCCTGCGTGGACGATCTGGGGGTGGTTGACTTCAGTGACCATGGACATGTACGAGCTGGCACCATCAAGACCTCCGCCTACGACGCACTGAGGGCAAAGATGACGCAGCACCTGACCGACGAGCAGGTGTTATTGATGGCTCAGGTGCAGCCCATCTGCAAGTTGCGGAATGCTACCCTGTATGAGGGGCTGGCGCTGGTGTCATCTGGTGGTGAGCTTATGCTATACCGGGCGATCCTCATGGACACCGGCGCCAACTGCAACATCATCTCTATCGCTGTTGTAAGGCGGCTGGGTCTCACAATTTATGAAGCCAGCACCGGCGCCAAGGTCACCAGATGTGACAACAGTCCCACGAAGTTCACCCATTACTGCTACGTGGACGTCATTTTGGCTGCGGGCACGCCGCACATGACGCTTCACCGGTTGTACGCCTTCGTGACCTTCGAGGCCGAGAACTCCTGGGACCTGTTGATAGGCACTGGGCCGTTGAAGAATTCCCTGATGATTGACATCAAGTTGGGAAGTTGCGTGGCCGTGTCGCATGCGCCGACGATTTTGGGCATGGATGCTCAGGTGGTTCTTCCGCTGGTCGACATGACAACACCCAAGCATCCTCACCAGCCCAGGAGGATGGACCCAGTGGTATGTTTGCAATCGGAGATCTTTGGGCATGAGACGGAGTGCGAATGGCTAGGGTGCCCACCTCTGAGCACGAGGGAGGAGAGGTTTGCTGCCTCTGGGATTCGGTCTGAGCACATCCTTGACGGCTATGAGTCGCCGGTGGGGTCACCACTGCCTTCGTCAGAGCCATCTGCTGCGCCCCCTAGACCCCGAGTCGCCACACGCGCAGAGATCGAGGCGAGGTCTCGCGTTCACACATGTTCGCTTGAAGGAGGTCGAAGGAGCCACCTGGCGTTACTGGCGCCCGTCGAGCTGGCAGTGTCGGAGCGCATGCTTGCGCAACTTTACGCAGCACCAAACCCCTGGGTGGGTGGGCGCGCGAAGTGGGTCACCGATGGCCAGTTGACTGGGGTTCGTCCGCCTCTGGACGTTCGTCTTGACCACAACTGGGCGGATCAGAGACTGTACCTGGACCGGCACCATGTTGCGCGTCTTTGCCGCATCCTTCAAGATCTCCCTGAGGACATGCCAGCCAAACCTTCCCGGGAGCATGTCTGTGTGGAGTTCGTCCGCTGCCTCGAGCAGAAGTGGGTGATGGTGGACCAGCTGATGCCCCCTAACTGGCTGTATGTGGACCAGAAGTTGGATCACGATGAGAATAAGGACCGTTGGGTGCTCAAGGGGAGCTATATGACACACGTGCCATCCCCTGCCAACAAGCAAGACGTCGTCAAGCCCAGGGAGCAAGGCAGAGCGCTCGATAGCCTCAACTCAATCCAGCGACTGCAGCACACGCTCCAGGAGCTGTTCACGTACCCCAGTGGTGAGGTCGCTGGCACCCTCATGTGGGATCTGAAGGAGCGTGTCCTCTGTGTACAACCGAGTGCAGCCACGCAGCACCTCGAGCTGATGCGCTGCACGCTGGATCATGCGCGCGTGTACAACAGTGAGGAGTTGCTGGATGAGCTTCAGCTCCCTCATTGGTACGAGAGCGCTGGTGTCTGGACGTACCAGCTGCTCAGGTACCTTCGCCCGGTGGACATAGAGTCCCTCTCGATTGGCATCCTCCAACAGTACGATCTATATGGCAACGTAGCGCCACCTCTGGAGCTCATCTCTCTGGGTTCGAGCACCAAGTACTACCCGGTGGGGGATGGTCTTGGGGGAACTGGTAGGGTGTTCTCCCAGAATGCCGCTGCTCAGGAGTACGTGCGCTTGGGGGAGATGAGGAAAATGCTCAAGGCATCCAACACCAGGCAGCAGGGCCATGATGCACTCAATGCAGATGCGGAGCGTAGGCCACCACCGCCCAACAACATGGTCAACTTCAGGCTCACGAAGCGAGCCCCTGCGCAGCCACCTGCTCCTGCCGCAGGAGCAGGACCATCCCGGGCTGTCGCAGGGCCATCTCGCGCCAGGTCTAGCAGCCACTCGCCACCTCGCTCGTCGCAGATTGCACGACCGTCTCAAGCTGTCGCGGGGCCGTCTCGGGCCAGGTCCAGTGACCATTCGCCACCGCGCTTCGCGCACATCGCGTACTGCCGTACTCCGTCGCCTTCGTCCAGCGGCCATGGGACCGAGGATTTGGTGTCGTCAGATCCTGACAGCAGCCCTCCTCGTGGGAGGTCGCCCTCTGCATCGCCTGCCATGACCAATGTTGGCTCGTGGGCGGACTCCGTCCGTGTTCCGCGTGATTCCCCATCAATTTCTTCGGGGGGCCCACCTCCTACGCCTCCGAGTCCGCCGCGGGCAGGTCGCCTGCCTCGGGCTCCTGGGAGGGTGCCTCCATCTCCGGCAGAGTCAGATTACGACGCTACACGAATGGCCACAGCATCCGTTAGTTCGGTGTGCCAATTCCTGTCCGTGGAGGAGGTGAAAGCCTTGAAGGATCGCCGCAACCTCACTGTCTTTATGATACGGTTTGGCATAACGTTATATGATCGGTGCAGACGCCAGCGCGTCATGTACCAGCTTGGCGTGTGCAACAAGGAGCGGGGTCTCAGGCTGCGGAAGCATCCGGGCATCACCAGCAAAGTTGAGAAGAAGCATAACAAGACCATCGCGTGCGGGAACAATGGCTGGCGTCTCCCTCTTGGGGGACAGACTACGTCTTCCAGCCTCCTGGAGGCCATGGTTTCAGCCTGGGCTGATTTGTCGCACCGTGACTCAGGGCACAGGTTGCCGGGGGGTCATGCGCGGAACGTCGCGTTCGCGCTGTGTCGCTACGTGGAGATTGGGGCGGCGCACGTGCTGCGCTGCATGGCGCACCCGAATGCCACGCCCGTGTACTACGTCTTCCTGGAGGACGAGCGGTGTCTTTCTTGGCATGCTGAGTTCACGAATGAGTATTTCGAGCGGGACGACCGGAAGTTCACGTGCTTGCAATGGGGGACCAGGGAATCGGCCGCGCCATGGTTGATGCCAGCCCTGGGGGCCTTGGAGGCGCTGCGTCTTCCGCCGCCGCCGCCGCCACCGCCCGCCCGTCAGGCTCGCGTGGCCGAGAGACCCGAGCACATGGATACGGCCTCGCGAAGGAATGTGCACGAGGTTCGAGACCCCCCTGCACGTCATCAGCCGGGCGCGGGCGGTGCTGCACGCTCGTCTGCCCCTTCTGTCGATCGCCATGGGGCTGCTACCCATGTCGTTCATGCACCAAGGGCGTCCAGGATGCCAGCCGATCTCACGTCGCGGTGTCCTCCTTCTCCAGCTGCTTCGATATGCAGCGCAGAGACGCAGGCGTTCGAACGCCATACGGACGAACAGCGTGAGGCGCAGAGGCAGGCGCATTTTCAGCAGGGCTCCCCGGGCGCAGCGGGCGGGTGGCCCTGGTGAACGACCAACGCTGTGGCCGTGGGCCGCCTGCACGGGCGGTCCACTTGCGGCCAGGTGTCCTGCGAGCGTGTATCTCGTTTGCAGGCAGTGCAGTGGTTTGGTGGTGGTTGGGACGCGGTCCCGTTCCCATGGTCGCCGTATGGGCGATGTGGGAGGCAGTAGCTTGGCACTTGTCGTGGTGCCCCTTTCAAGTTTGGTGGAGGCGTTTCGTGGCCTCATTTTTGCGCCAGCTGCCCGTATGGTGGTCGACTGCTCGACGTTACCCCCTTCGTGCATCTTACGGCGTCTGGGTCTTATGGGCTCTCGCCTACGTTTGGTACGTTGGGCTCCTTATCTTGCGCGCCGCAGGCATCTATGCTGGCATGCACCGTGTGCGTGCGGGGGATTGGATGGTGATGCCCCTTCGGGTGGTGGTCATTTCCTTGGCGTGCTGGTCACGGTGTGCGATCGTCCTCCTCTTCGTGGTCCTCGCCTGGCTTTGGGTTTGTGCCGACATCTACGCTGGGGACGTGGCGTGCCACGGCTCCTGTCGCGTGCGTTGCCCGCTGGACGCCGGTCACGTTCAGCATGGCCGTGGATGGACCGTTCCTACCCTGCGCTTGTCCCAAGTCTTCTTGTTGGGCCGCGTGCGCCTGCCCGCTTTGCCCGCCAGGTTGGACAAGCCTCGCTTCGCGGCGCGCTGGACACAGCTCCGACGCAATCTCCGCCTTCACCGCGTCGCACAAGCCGCCTACGTGGCGCTTGTCCTTGCAGTCGTGGTCTTCGCTGCTGCTGGTGGGAGTACTCGCTTTGCGCACGGGGGGTGGAGAATCATGGCGTGCTTCTTCGCTTCGCACTCGCCGGTAGCCGCAGCGCATTTCAATCGAATTTTGCGGTTTTTCTGCTTTTGTGCGGAATCTTGTGGGTCGCTGGCAAGAT
This sequence comes from Cymbomonas tetramitiformis, assembly GCA_001247695.2. NCBI lineage: Eukaryota > Viridiplantae > Chlorophyta > Pyramimonadophyceae > Pyramimonadales > Pyramimonadaceae > Cymbomonas > Cymbomonas tetramitiformis. The sequence goes on from LGRX02002320.1 coordinate 16,328, forward strand.
GACCGAGTGTGCGCCTACGTATGGTGTCACGTCACCCACACGCAGCGCCTGGGGTTCGTCCCCCTGCACTTCTTGGGAGGCTCAGCAATCCTCAAGGCAATGGGAGCCTGGCTGGGTGGCCAATGTCGCGGAGCAGGATGAGGTCTTGCCGTACACCGTGCTGGACGAGCTTCAACCTCTGGGTGACACGACAGTGACCAAGGACGAGGCAGCGTGGCTCGACACTGAGCTCAATGCCACGTTTGGAGGACATCCTGACTTCAAGGAGGAGCACTGGGAGGAAATGCGGAATGTTCTTCGCAGGTGCAAGACCACCTTTGCCAACAGTCCTCACGATCTGAAAGGCTACAAGGGTAAAGCGGAGCACAACACGTTCTCCATTCCTTTCGTAGACGAATCCAAGGCCGCCTACCAGAGACCCAGGAAGTACAGTCCGGGCGAGCAGGAAATCATCGATATTCATTGCAAGGAACTTTTGGAGTATGGCTTTATAGAGCCAGCAGCCAAGCATTGCAGGCATGCGAGCAACGTGGTCGTAGCTGGCAAGAAAGATCACGAGACTGGCCTGTGGACCCAGACGAGGTTCTGCGTGGACCTCAGGGGTGTCAATCGACACTCCCTCAAAGACAATACGCTGCCGCACCGACCAGAGGAGCTCTACCAGAAGGTGGCGAAGGCTAAGTTCAAGACCACGCTGGATGCCACCAAAGCTTTCCACCAGATTCCCATGGCCACGGAAGAGGACAGGAGCAAGACGGCGTTTTGATGGAAGAATCAGTTGTACCAATACACCTCGATGCCTTTTGGTGCAGCTGGAGCTACTTCTGCGTTCGTAAGAATCATGGACTACGAATTACGGCACTTGCAGCATTGCACGGTGGCGTACGTCGATGACGTAGTGGTCTATACGGATTCCACGCCTGAGCAGCATTTGAAGGACGTTGAGGACGTACTTCGCACCTTGGGGGACGCTGGCATCCGTTTGCATGCAGGCAAGAGTACCTTTGGTGCAGCCACGGTGGACTTTCTGGGCTATCGCATTGGTCACAACTCCATTGGCGCGCAAGAAGCCAAATGCAAGGCCATCCAGGAGCTTCCAAGCCCTCAGGACAAGACTGGGCTCCGCTCGATCTTGGGCATGATGAACTACTATAAGGGCTTGGTGGGTGAGCCAGGGGGGCCAAACTACTCTGAGATGGCCCGCCCTCTCAATGACCTGCTCAAAAAGGAGGTCACTGACATCAAGGCAGCCTGGGGGAAGGAGCAAGACCGAGCACTTCAAGAACTTAAGGATGCTCTCTGTTCTGGGAGGTGCCTGAGGCCTATCGATTACGACAGACCCCTCATATTGTACACCGATTGGAGCACCTATGGCATTGGCGCAGTGCTGGGCCAGAAGGACGATGATGGAAAGGAGTACATTTGTATGGCAATCAGCCGATCCCTGAGTAAAACGGAGAGACAGTACGCCAGCTTCAAAGGGGAGATGCTCGCAGTGGTATGGGCAGTGCGCACACTGAGGCAGTACTTGCATGGAGTCCACTTCACTTTGGTGACCGACCACACACCGCTCACCACCCTGATGGAGAAGGCCGATCTCCAAGGGCAACACCTACGCTGGGCAATCAGTTTGCAGGAGTTCGACTTCACTGTGAAGTATCGTCCAGGCGCCAAGAACAGCAACGCTGACGTGCCGTCTCGCTACCCACTGCCATCCACGACGGATGAGACTGGAGCGAGGCATGAAAGGGAGAAGGTGACTGCGTTACACGCAGGCGTGGGGGAAGTTCACGCGAAGGACTTCGGTGACCACTTGTGCTTTATGTTGGCTGGGGATACCTTCCCAGGGGAAGAGGCCACGCCAGAGGTGCAGGTTGCCAACTACTGCAGGATGGCTGCCATGGAGCAGCTGGGCACAGGACCAGTGCATCGTTTGTTCGATTTGCACTACCACGAGGAATTAGAATGCAATCATGGGGACATGTTCGACACTGACTTGCCTGAGCTGGTGACCGACTCTGGAAGGTTAGTCAGAGCAGCTTGGAAGGCGTTGAGCCTGGTCAGGTCGACGCGAGGTACGCACGGCGAGGGAAGCCCTGCTGTGTACAGCAATGAGTACTTTGAAGGTGAGCGCATCCTGAAGCCCGAGAAGGTCGACACCAGGGTGCTGGGCAGTCGATTCTTCTCGCAAGCTCGGCAGGAAGGCGTGGTGTGCTACGAGCCATGTGGAGGCCTATGTGCTGGGCTAGAAATGTTGCTCCGCAGTGGGATGAAGGTGGATCGCTACCTGTATCAGGACATATCCCCGAGCAGTCGGACAGTTGCCAGAGCCAGGTGCACGGCATTGCTAAGACGATACCCTGACCTCATCTCGCCCCGTGCAATAGAATTTGGGGCTCTACCCCAAGATCTGCGCGAGACCACCAGCGCCGACTTCATACGAGCAGGAGCTCTTCAAGGACGCCAGTGGGTCATGGTATGTGGGTTCCCATGTCAGGATCTCTCCCCTGCTGGAACACTCACAGGCCTGGATGGCAGGCACAGCAAATTATTTTATGAAGTGGTCAGGCTTCTGTCCACACTCCAGCAGCTGCAGCGGCAGAGGCCTCCAGGCTATATCCTGGAAAATGTTTCTCCGTTGTCACACAGACCTGGAACCAAGATCAGGGACGAGGTGTTCCCGTACATTGCCAGCGTCATTGGTAGACCAGTGTCCTTTGATGCAGCACAAGCAGGCGCTTACGCACATCGATTGCGAGCGTATTGGAGCAACTTGTTCCAGAGCCATCAGTTTCGCTCCGTCATGAGCAAGGTGGTGAGACCAGAAGGACGAATCGTATCGTCAATCATATGCAAGGGCTGGCATCCCAGGCCAGTGATAAGGACAGACCGCGCGCCTCACTACGTGGTGAACGTGGTGGGAGAACCATTGAGGGCACTACCCACCATCATGGCGACGCAAGGGTCAAGAGCGTTCAGAAGAGCGAGGATGGGCACCGTGGTGCGCAACCAGGACGATGAAGACGCCGAGAAAGAATCTCGAGAAGTGAACCTCGAAGAGAAGACGCGAGCCATGGGCTACAGCGCAAGTGAGCTACGCATGGCCGATGGCCTGAACGACGTAGAATTGGCAAGCATTCTGGGCCTGGCCATGGATCGCAGGGCAATGGAGCTGCTGATGGCAGTCGCAGAAGCAAGCAGGAAGGGGCTCCCTCACAGCAAGGAATCCCCAGAGGCGGAGAATTCCCCAGGACAGCCCATCGCTGTAGACAACAACTGGGCAGACCACGAGAGGTCGGACCTTCAGCAGAGGCAAGCTTTGCTGGCGGAATGGGTTGAGAATTCGAACGCATACACCCAGCAGGTGGCGAAGACTATGACCCATCGCGACTGGGAGGAGAAGCTGCGGATAATGTGCTCGCAAGGGCAGAAAGGCGCAGAAGGAATTGGAGCCCAGCGACAGAAGGCTGGAACCAAGAAGAAGAAGAAGAACGAGTGGCAGCTCTACACCATGGCGCAGTATCGTCAGAGGCATGAGAACCACTTCGTGAAGGAGGGCGCAACCCCAGCAGCGCGCGTGGATGTGCCTGCCTGGAGTCCGCCTGCCAAAGAGTCAGAGATGAGGCTCCCCAGGTTGGCGTGTACCACCAGATTTGAGGACCTGATGGCCAGCGTGGCTGAGCAGCAGTCAGACCGTGACAAGCATCGAGACGTACACGATGATGCATGGTGCCTTAGATGGTTGAAGTCCAATGGTAGAGTGAGGTTGCCAGAAGAGGAAGTTCGCCGAGTAAGGAGGCGAGCAGCACGACATCGATGGGACGAGGCCACGGACGAGATCTACATGGTCACCATGTCAGGCAAGGAGGTGAGAATACCTAACTACATGGGAAGCGTGTAGAGGGGGACCATCCTTATTAAATACAACTGTATTCCTTAAGTACCTTCTGTATTTTGCCAGGATTTACCAGTATTTCGGAACGCTTCCCATGTAGTGAGCACCTACGGTTATCTATGGCAGATCTGCATAAGCCGACACTACAATCAATCAGTAGAACGGTAAATGTTGCCATTATTGAATTATAGTATATATATTACTGTTTTGGATACATTCCGCGTGATCGATCAGTAGAACGTTAAATGTTGCCCATATCATATATTATATAACATATTACTGTTTTGGATACATTCCGCGTGATTTATAAGCCTATACGGCAATTGTTGCCCATATTGAATTATATTATATATATTAGTGTTTGGGATACATTTACCGTTTTTCTCTTCCGATATCTTATGGAAACCCAAATATTCAACGCTGATTGTTTTGATATTTTACCGAACATTGATAGTAACTCAATTGATCTGGTTATTTTAGACTTGCCTTATAATCAAACTGCATGTAAATTTGATAACCAAATTATTGATTTAGTTCGATTATGGAAAGAACTGAAACGTATCGGTAAACCCCGAACTGCATATGTATTTTTTTGTACAACTCGATTTGGACATAAGTTAATATCCAGCAATGAAAGAATGTTCAAATATGATATTGTATGGCAGAAATCGATGAGTTCTGGATTCTATCATTGCAATCATCAACCACTCCGATCGCACGAAATGTTATACATATTCTATGATAAATTACCGACCTATAATCCACAAATGATTGACGGAATTCCTTACACAAGACAGCCTGGTCGACGCACTGAATTGTATACTGGTAACAGTCCAAGGATAGATACTATATCTAATGGGAAACGGTTTCCGAAATCTGTAATAAGTATTGCTAATGGTAATTACAAAAGTAAACACCCAACTGCCAAACCTTATGATATATTAGAATGGATTGTTAAAACTTATTCAAATGAAAATGATAATATACTGGACCCATTCATGGGCATCGGAACAACTGGCAAAGTATGCAAAGCTAATAATCGAAACTTTATTGGAATTGAAATTGATCAAAAATATTATCTAAGAACTACTTCAAATATTACCAATCCTTACCACATCTCAAGTTATGTAGACAGGGCTTACAATAAATCCTAAAACCTGACAGGGTATCTCCTTGACACATTTTACAGACACAATAATTGCATTTGCAGCAAAACAGCTGCTTAGCACAAGACATACAGTAAGGACCCATTTCACAAATATAACACTCATATTCTTCTACATTCAATAGAAATGTATTACAGTCTATACATCGAAATTCGGAGTCTTCAGTCTCCTCCTGTAACATTATTCAAAAAAAAGTTTAATCTTATGCTTGAGGATGATATGGCTTGAGGGTTGTGGGACTAATCTCACCCTTGTAAACTCTATGCATGAATGCATCAAACTCAACCCTAAGCTTCTTACAATGAGTTTCCAGAAGGGCTGTGAGAGCAGGGTCTTCCTGAAAGTCTTGGAAAACCACAGGAGCTCTTAACTTGGTCCTCCTTTGCTTATCCCTTGCCAGTTTGTCTTTCCAGATCCTATATTTGGCGACACACAACATTCTGGCAATCACCTTACTGTCATGTTCATCATCATCACTCTCGCAAGCCTCATCACCACCGTCATCATTGTAAGGATCTTCATCAGACTTAGAACCATCAAAACCCAGCTCCTCAGGTTCCACATCAAAATCTTCAGCAGGATCACCTGCAAAATACATTTACAATAATAAAACAGTAAGTATTGTTTACTTGCTAGTGGAACCTTCAATTTCCCCCTTGGCTAATAACTCTTCCCTCCAGGCTATTTCAGAAACAGGAACTTCAAAATCTGGCTTGTTCTTATATTCTGCCAGATTCCTCACAGTACAAGCTTTTGCCAATAAACCCCTATTGGTAACAGGTTTAACTTGGTTAGGGAGAAGACCCACTGTCAATTTCCTGAGATCAGAACGAAGCTTCATGGGAGAATGTTTCAATGCTAAAAGCTTCTTACCCTTCGCTGCGAGCCTCTCCTGCTTCTTGGCAACTGAACGAGACACCTGTAATATCAATCAGACCAATAATATTCATTAGGAATATTTACATAATAATCCTCCTCTGGGGTAGTATACCCACAGTAAAGGGCCTGATATGCACGGTCCTCCAAGTCATATTCCCTTTCTATACTACGTTCACTTTCTATAGAAATCAATTCTGCATCTATATCTATTCTGCCTGAATATGCTATTATACATTCTATACAGCAATCTATGGATATGCAGAAAATACATCTCAACTTCTGACATGAAGAAATTGGACATGGGAATATCCCTTCAAATACATCACACATATTGCAGCAGGGTGCCTGAAAATGCACAAGTATTTGATAAGAATAGTTTACAAGAAGAATGATAATTATAACAGTAATACATTACCTTAGGTGCAGGTGCCTCCTCGGTATCAGGATCAGGTTCAGCAATCCTCTTGCCTTTGTCCTGAAAATATATTACAACAATTCTAAAAGATCTTTACATTTTTCACAATATAAGTATTTGCTAATATGTGTTTCAAACATAACTACTTCTTCTTTATTACAAAACTCATAATAAATACATTCTCCAAAACAATTCACACAATATACCTTAACAGTAAGCTCTTGAGCAGGAGCAACAGCAGCATTAGGATCAACTTCAGGCTTCTTGCCTTTATCATCAGTAACTGCAAGCAACAAACACATAAATTAAATGTCAAAATTACTATTACTTGCTACAAATAATGTTTCTCTTAGGCTACACAACCTACCAGCCAGACAAAAAGACCAGTCATCATTGCAATGAACTGGGCATAACAGAAAGCAGTAATCTCAACCTCATACTTGAGGAGGAACAAGTTCAATTCTGCATTACCAATGCAAACAGCAAGCTTTCTGTGCACCTTGTCGTCACAATCGTTCCACCAACCAATAGCATCCACTCCGAGGTGAGTGAGATGGAAAATCACAGTGAAAATGATGGTCACAAACAGAACCCTGACAAGAATATGCTTATCCTTGATAGACTGCTGAATAACAGCAGCCTTGCCTTCTGGCTGCAGATTGGTATTGTCAAAGGCCCATTCCTGGGCAAGGTCATTCTCATGTTCTTCAAAAGATACACCATTCCCTGTACCCTGTTTTGTCTTGAACCCGGCATCAACTGCTTGATACCAACGGGTATATACACCAGCCTTCGGGCCACCCCGGATGGCATAAAGAAGCCTCTTACCACCGTGTCCACGAGGGCTCTTGAGTGGGCCTCCTTCAGTGGTGGCCTCAGCAGCACCAGGACCAGCAAGGGTTGAGTGTTTGGGAGGCATATCTGCACAAAAGAACAATATACATACACAATACTATTATTCCATTATTAAAAGAGTACATACTTATCTTTATCAATCAGTCTTTCTTTTTATATTCCTCAGATACAAAGCCTATACCATATCTAAAAGACCACTTGTAAACTAAAGGCCTCTTTTCAGGCAAAGGTGCTGCTTCTACTACTGCTTCTGCTGCTGCCACGGAGATACGAGGTTCTGGAGCTTCGGCTGTTGCAGACATAGAACGGGCTGCTGCAGACATAGCACGTGTAGTCACAGGCATAACTACCTGAAGAAAGTTGAAGTAAGTTAGAAGTCTTGAAAACCTGCAAACAAAACAACAAACAGAATACAGTCACTCACCCGGATTTCTCTGAGTCAAACACCCAGTCGTCAGGCTTTTCCTCAGGAAACTCCCTATAGTGCTGGTCCCACCAACTCTTGGGTAACTCCTTTGACTCATCCGGCTTCGGATCTGCTTTCTTTTTACCCTTAACTTTCTTTTCTGCAGCTGCTGCTTTTTTCAGTTTCTTTTCTTCGGCTTCTGCTGCCAGTTCGACCCTTCTTTTGTTAGCCATAAGTATGGTCTTTTCCTGAGGGGTCTGTTCAGCTGTTGCTGCTGCTAACTGTTCTCTCAAACTGCATATTTCTTCTCCATAGATATGCTCAGTGTTTATCAAAGTATCCTGACTCTCTTCATATTTTTCCTGCAAACTTTTCAGTTCGGTTTCCAGTTCAGTGATGCGTTGGTCTTTGTCATCCGGAGTTCTGTCAGGGGACTTCAGAACCCGGATCTTGGTGGCCGGTGCTCTTTTCAAAGCAGCTATTTCCTGGTTCAGTTGGTTAGTCAGTGTACAGTTTTCAAGGTTTGCAGCAGTCAACTGGTCAATATGTTCCTTTTTTTCAGAAAGGTCAGTCTCAGCGAGGAGAAGTTCAGCTTCGTTCTCAGAAAGGGAAACTTTCAGCTCAGAGTTTTCACGGGTCAGTTCTTCGATGCGTGCAGTCAGTTCACTGTCCTTTTCAGTTTCCTTTTCAGGGAGCCCGTCAGGGTATTTCAGGTCATAAAAACCCAACTCGTTGTCTATTATTTCACGCTGTTCTTCAGTCAATCCGGTATCCTCCAACTGACTCAGAACTTTCAGGTATTTTTCACAGTCCTCTTGCCAGCAACAGTAACCGCAAGAGCCCTTAGACTTTTCAGAGTCAGAGTCAGAGTCAGAAAGAACTGGGGGTTCTGGAACTGAAACTATCGGTTTAGAACTTGTACTGGCTGCTGGTGGTGCTCCTTTGATGCGTTTCGGCTGGCGAAGTTTGGTGTTCGCAGGAGAAGCACCGGGCGAATTCACGGTCAGTCTTGCCATAGTGAGCGATAACTGTGCTGTATTGTCTGTTTGTTTGGAAAAAAAAGAAGAACTGGTTTCTTCCATACTTTCAATAAAAGAAGAACAGGTATTACTCAAAGAAGAAAATTCGCTGTCGTGTGCAAGGTTTGTAAAAGCCTCTTCTTGATCCGCTGCACGAACGGCGGCAAAACAAGGAACAACAACTTTTTTGTGCAACGTATCAACAATAGAAGTATAAACTGTGAGGTCATCCGAGTTCTGAAGCCGCTCGCACTGTTTGACAAATAACGCGGGAGCCCCTTCTATCGATAGAACCTTCTCGCAAGTATCAACACGGTGCGAATCCACGAAACAAAAGACACCACCGTAGGCACACTTTCCGTCACAGCGTACATACGTATTGTTTTCGAACTTTAAAGCAACACAGCGAGCGTTTCCAACTCTGGCTTTTTTCGAACGATTCGCAAACGTTGGCAGTTGACGCAACGGATCCCAGATAGCCCCTGCACTGTTAGGTTTACGCGAAGTTACAACAAGGACAGGAGAAGATTCGTCCATATTTTTACCTTTAAGAAGGTTGAAGAAAGCAAGCGAGCTGTGCGAAAGCTGTGCTGACGGTGGCTGGCGGCGGAAACTTTTGTGAAAAGTGATGTAAATAGCCTGTTGGCGGCTATAAGACAAAGATACGATGATAAGATACGATGATAAGATAACGCCGCCAATGCTATCGCAAACGTCATCACATACATGGACGCTTAGTCTGACGCTTAGTCTGACGCTTAGTCTGACGCTTTTGGACACTTGATCTGGTGACCGCCACGTTACCGTCTTCGTGCGTGCGTACTTCGTACTAGTACTGTAGTGTCATCATAATCGTAAATTGAAAACTGTTTTTCGCTAAGTATTTCCCTGGGAATAGAGATAGAGAAAATTAAAAAGAACTTTTACCAATTATTTCTTTGTTTTCATTTAAGAAATAAATATAAGTATATATATTAATATGGCTTTGACTGAAGCTCAATTAAAAGCTCAAAGGAAGTATAGAGAGACTCATGTTGAAAAAACGAAGGCTTTGAACCGTAAGCATCAAAAAACATGGTACGAAAATCACAAAGAATTGCATCGAGAAAAAATGAGGGAATATCAACGATGTCGTCGAGCAATGTTAAAAAACGCTATTTGTTGCCAGAATTGAATTATATTATATATATTAGTGTTTTGGCAACATTCATCGCTTATTCTTATAAACATATTTAAAGAATATTATGTATATATAAGTATGTATGGATTTCGCAAACATTGATAAGAGTAAGCATGCTATTGTTAATTATCTCGGTCTCAAATGGATCAAGAATATTTCCAAAATGTATGGTGCTCAAAATTATGTCTTGTCTACCATAGAGAATGAAGAAATTCTAATAAAAGCTGAAAATCCAAATCATCAATCATCTCTTTGGACAAAAGTAAATCATCAAGAATTGTTGAAATTGATACAAAGTAATCATGGTATTTATGAAGTTATACAATCTCATGTGAAACGAAAAGTGTTCTTTGATATTGATGGGAAGGAAGAAATAAATCTAAACGTATTGAAAACAACTATTCTTGATAAATTCCCAAATGCCAATATGCAAATTAGCGGCTCAACTTTACCGGAAAAAGGAGTACCAAATTGGTCATATCATATTACCTTATCAAATTACTACTTCAAGAATTTGAATGATATGGCACCGTTTAGAACATGGACATCAGATGTCAAACACATCGATAATTCTATTTACACATCAAATAGAAACTTCAAATGTATCAATCAAAGTAAATCTAATGAATTGAGAATTCAACAATATATAGAAGGTAGTCCATTCTTAACCAAGCATTGTGTATTGATAGATTTCGATGAAGATAGTATCGATGCAAGTACATTGCATTGGGAATTTCAAGATAATGAACACTTGGAGAAACAACATTCTACAATTGATTTAAGTACAATAGTTGGTTTTCAATTGGAAATCCCGAAAGATTTCGATTGGTACACGACATCGTATCCACAAATCCTATCGATGATGCCAAACAAACCGAGAGGTCAAGAACATGAATTGCATCATACTATCACATGGGTGATAATGCTTTGGGCATATCATAGTAATATATCAATGGAACAATTTTTGAAATGGGTATCTCAAAAGGATGACGATAGAAAGCGACTTGAAAGGTACGAAGACTATTGGAATCGATCGAAGGATTCCTTCAATC
>LGRX02002322.1:0-15319 GCA_001247695.2 Cymbomonas tetramitiformis
GAAAGAAAATTGAGGTAGCAGTGAGAACGAATTGCAGGGTCCAATGAGTTGTGAGTGCGTTTGAGTGGTTGGGCAGTGGAGCCTGTGATGATGAAGGAAAGAAGAGTTTGTTTCTGGAGAATTGATCCTACAGGAAGCGAGGTTCCGGGAGGACGTACTCCTGGGAAACACAGAAGTCTGGACGTTGAAACTGCCAGGAAATAGATGCAGGAAGTGTGCCCGGCATATCTGCTCAGGGACTGGTTTTAGAGTTGTCGAGTGAAAAGTGAAAAACGGGATGGTGCACGATTTGATTAAGCCTGTGGAGTTTCTTTTGTGAATGACAATTGTGAGTTTTGAAAGTAAGAAGGTTGCCTTTGTGGGAGCGGAGTTTGCACTGGGACAGTCATATTGTTTTATGGCTAGGATTGACCGGAGGAGTGCTTACCGGGTTGTCACCTTTGCTGCAGACTAGTGAATCTCAAGATTTTGTGAGGATGGACACGAGGTTTTCCTTTTTGGGCTAAGGCTGCCCAGGGGGGTTGGTCTCCGATGTTACTGTGCTGAATTCCGGGATGCTCCAGAGTAGAGGGTTCCCGGGGTGGTTGTATACCTTGATGAAATTCTGCTGGTGGCGGACTGTGAAGAGGCGTGTCAGCAGGGGTTCGAGATGTTGATTGAGCTTGTCGAGTGCCTGGGCGTTGAGGCAAAGTTGTTTCTAAGGACTTGGTATGACTTCCTCGAGAGAGCCAGGAGCACGAAAAGAGCAATGATCAAGCAGTGGTTTTGAACAAGAGGCCTGTGGTCAGAGATTTCCTTGCAGAGGATGTTGCAGGGGAAGAGGCTGTTGACAGGGGAATGGTGGTTTCTTCGGCGGTGTTGTACGGGGCCAAGATGTTCCTGAGGTCCGGGTATGATTTTATCGGCAGAGCCGGTAGAATGAGAAGGTTCTATGACACTGTGCCAAAAGTCCTCAGTCGGGACTTGATGTGGTTGGCTAAGATTTTGGAAGAGTATAACGGTCAGGCTGTAGTACTGAACCGGAGACCGGTGGGGAGAGATTTCTTTGCAGTGGATGCTGCCGGGGAAGAGGCAGTAGACGGAGGAATGGGTGGTTTCTTCGGGGGAAGATGGTTTGCAGTGAAGTGGGAAGAAGTGAGGCAATGGAGAGTACAACCATTCAGCCCGTTCAGAGATGTGGCATCGAGCCACATCAACTATTTGGAGTTGTTTGTGATTTTCTGGGCCCTGAAGAAGTGGGGGCACCTGTTGAGAGGGCGCAAGATTGTCATATGGAGTGACAATGAAGCAGCCAGACTTATGACGAGGAACTTGTGGGGGAAAACAACTTTCATTCCTCTGTTGAAGGAGATTTTGTTGCTGACCATAAGACATGATGTGAGATTGGTAATGAAGAGGATTTCCACAAAGGAAAATGATTTAGTTGACGCCCTTAGTAGGGGTCAGATGAAAAGATTCTATGACCTATTGAAATTGTTGTCAAGAAGGGAGTCCCCGAGGGACCTGGATGATTGGATGGTGGAAGACTGGTTGTGGGACAAGATTAGGGTGCTCGGGCCCTTCGCAGTGGATGCGTGCTGTGACGAAGTGGGGGGGGTTGAACTCCCGATGTTTTCGGTGGTGGTCCAAGGAGGACTCTTGTTTGTTGAATCAGTGGAGGGGGTTGAAAGTATACTGTAACCCACCTTTTTCGTCGCTGTGGGAGATTCTGACTCACTTTCTCAGAGAGAAGAGGGCAGCGCCTGGTACAACCTCTGCAGGGTTTGTGCTGCCTTTTTGGCCGACGGAGAGATTTTTGGCTAGAGATTGTGGTGCCGGCTATAGAGGCCGGGTTGTTTGTAGTACTAGAATATATTCCAGTGGACAGTGAAGTGTTCACCTCCCCAAACGGGGTGAGAGGATTGAGGAAGGACTGTGGCCCCACCCGGTGGCCGGTGGTGCTAGTTGCCTGCCCAGTGACAGCCCCAAAAGGGAAAGCATGGAAGAAAATTGGTCTGTAACTAACCATGCAGGTGGGTTAAGGGGCAATGCAGAGTATGCAATGCCCAAGGAGTGGCTGAAAGCCAGATGGAACTTCATCCTGAGTGTTGCTGATGCGGACAACACGAAGAAGAATCACACGACCGGCCAGAGAGCCTTTGTCAGATTTATGCTAGCCTTCGGAGAAGGACCGGTGGTACCGGTGTCAGTTGAGGACCTAGCAATGTTTTATGTATTTCAGTCACCGACTTGTAAAGTCTCCACCCTGAAGAGCTATACAACCGGTGTGAGGAGACTGCATCTGGAAGCTAAGTTTGAGTGGGTGCCTGCTAGTCACCGATTTTCTGTAGCTCAGACTATGAGAGGCCTGAAGAGGTTGCTGGGAGTTGAAGTAAAGCAGAAACTCCCGATTACACTGTTTATGCTGGCCAGAATGTATCAAGTAATGGATTTTAAAGATTGTAACATGGTGACTTTGTGGGCAGCTATGTTGACTGCTTTGTTGTGCCTACTGCGAAAAGACAATGTCTGTGTAGGCAAAGTGGATGCCTTTAATGTTAGGCGGGGCCTTCGGAGAAGGGACTTTGTTATGTTGAAAGATACAGTGTGGGTAACACTGGTGTTCTCTAAGGTAATCCAGTTTGAGGAAAGAACACATAGAGTGGCCATGAGGGTCACAGGTGGAATGTTGTGCCCGAGACGGGCGTTGGACAAGTGTTTTGAGTTGACTCCGGCAGAGCCGGAGAGCCTAGCTTTCTTGTGGAAGTCAAAGGGCAAGATGGTGACCCATGGCACACGGAGTGTTTGTGGGGGTCCTTCGGAGAAAGGACTTTGAGATGAGGAATGAGACAGTGTGGGTGACACTAGTGTTCTCAAAAGTGATCCAATTTGAGGAAAGGACACACAAAGTGGCCATGAGGGCCACAGGAGGAATGTTGTGCCCGAAACGGGCCTTAGCCAAGTGTGTTGAGCTAACCCCGGCAGAGCCGGAGAGCCGGCTTTCCTGTGGAAGTCAAGGGGCAGGATTGTGCCCATGACACACGGAGTGTTCGTGGGGGAGATGAAGAAGCTGATCCGGAAGATCGGTCTGGACCCGAGTCAGTATTCGGGTCACAGTTTTCGGAGAGGGGGGGCTACGGTGGCCTTTAACCTCGGGGTGGACCACCTTTTGATCAAACTGCAAGGAGACTGGGTCTCCAATGCATACCAGAGGTATGAACAGTTGACAAAGGCTCGGAGGCTGGAGCTGCCGAAGAGGCTGGCTGCAAGGATGAAACAGATTGAGTGTGAGTGGAAGTGCTTGGGTAAGCACAAGTCTGGCAGCAAGCAGCTTCGGCGGTTGGGTAGCTGAAGCGCCAGCCAGTTGGGAGGAAGGAACTTGCAGAAGCCGTGAGGCCTGCAGTTGGGCTGACTCTTAGCAACCCTGGTTGCAGACCACCTCCCTGGAAGTCCTCAAAGTCTGTTGTGAAACAATGGTGCTTCTGAGCACCACCCATGTCTCGGAAATTATCTCCCTGGGAAGTACTTGTGTAAATAATTGAGAAATTTATTTCTAAATTATTTTGGAAGTACGGGGGAGAAAATTTCTGCTTGCAAAAAATGAGCCCGAGGCTCGACGAGGACTTGTGAATTTTTTGCAGATTTTCTCCCGAGGATTTCTCAAGGCAGAGCCGAGCAATCCGCGGGGTCGACTTCTCTGTGTTCTGATTGGCTACGGAGTCACGGGGGAACTGTGACAGTCGTGTCAGATCTGTGTTCAGGCAGAGCCGGAACACAGAGGTGCTTTCTGATTGGTTGAGCGACATCTGTGTCCATGCGGAGCATGCGACACAGATGTTCAGTTTGCAAGGCTTGTGTCGCCTGGGCGGAGCCCGTGAAGATGAAGAGACTTTCGGAGCTTTTGAAATAAGCTGCGACAGTTCACTTCACTTCATTCTGCGAGAACTTCGGGCTCCGAGTCTACCAATTCAAAAAGTTTCGTTTGAAATTTCAAACTTTTTCGAAGTTCTCGCAGAATCCGTCGACGGATGGTCGGACGTAAGAATCTGAAAGGAATGCGCTGCGAGTCGAATGCGCTGCGCCCTGCAACGCTCCGTCTCCCCCAGCACCGCTTCACCCCCTGGAGGGTGGCCGCTACCGCGTGCCTGGCTGCCACCGGCACCCACTCGTGCCCTCGCTGTAGGTGCAGCTGCCGAACCCCTGCCAGGTAGTTCTTGATGGTGTCGGGCTGCACGAACCAGCTGGAGAAGGTGATGAACATGCAGAGAGTGGCGTCCGTGGCTGGCAGGAGGGGGTCCAGGCACCCCATGCAGGCGAAGGCAATGCAGAAGGTGACGAAGGCTCTCACCCCTGTGCCGTAGCACCTCCTCGTCTCTGGTGCCAGGGCTTCCGCCCTGCAACGCTCCGTCTCGCGCTGCAGCTCCTGCACCAGCTCCTCTGCCCAACCCTCACGCCCAGTCAGGGAGGGCCACACCGGGATGAACTCGTCACTCCTCAAGCCATCCCACCACCTCAAGGGAGCCGGCTCGCCCGCCGGCACCTCTACCTCGCGCTCTCCACGTACGCGCTCGGCTAGGGTGGCCTCACCCTCGCATTCCTTCTCCACCACCGGCGCCATGTCCGCCTCCACCGCCGGGCCCGGCACCGTCGCCGGGACTTCACCCGCCCCCGCCGGGGCCTCCCGGCTGCTTTCCGGCTCCCCCGGCGGCACAGCTACCGCCGGGATCAGCCCTTCGTCTCACGGCTGAGGACCCGGACACGCCGGGTCAGTCCGGACGTGTCCCTCATCTCCGCAGACACTACAAACGTGCCTGAAGTGGCAGTTAGGCTGGTGCCTGCAGTGGCCACCGTTGTGGCCGTAGCACGCATCTGGAATGCCACGGCCACGGCCCCCGGCTCCACCACCTGCTCCCCCGCCGCGTCCGCCCCGGCCTCCGCGGCCCCCTCTGCCTCTGCCTCCCTTACCGTTGCCATCTTGTGGCTGCTGCGGCTGCTGCGGCTGCTGTGGCTGCTGAGTACCTTCACGTTGCCACTTGTAGTCATTGCGCTTCTTCCTCGCGCCCGGTTGCAGCCGGTGCTGCTGCTGGTAGATCCGCCACACCCGGTCGTACCCCTCCAACGAGATGCCCACGGTCGATCTTTGCACCTGACGGACCAGGTGCTCGTAGAACTCGTTGAAGTGGTAGAAGGTGAAGTCCGCCGCGATCGTCTTCGCCCAAGCGAGGAAGTCCACGAGGTTCCTGCGCCTCCAATGGTGCCTCACACATGATCCGGAAGAAGCCCCGTTCCCACTCGTCCATGTCTTTGCACTTCTTGGTCTTCGGCACCACCGTGAGCTCGCCATTTTGCATCTTCAGGCGGCCCTCGTCCTCCTGCAGCAGCCTCTGCGGTGGCTGTACCAGCAGGTTGACCCCCGCGAGGGGCCCCCGGGCCGGGATCGCGGATGGGAGAGTCCCCGCACCTGGGGGGCGAGCGATGTCCTCGGGGGCCAACTCTCCTCGAAGTGCACGCGCAAGCTGCTCCTCGTTGACCGTTCTGAATGAGCTCCCAAGCGCTGCCAGCTGCTCCCGACGAGCCGCGTCCAGGGGCGGGAGCCGAGCACTCCCTCCCCCCGCGGCCCGAGCCTGCTCCTCGTCAGAATCCCCACCTCCTCGTTTCCTCTTTTTAAAGAAAGAAGGCGCCATCACGTCGGTCAGCAGGAACGAAGGGACCTTGGACTTGACGAATGCCTGAAACTCGCCCACCCGCGCCTGCAACATGTGAACAAACGCCCGCCAATGCTCTTGTGTGGCCTCTTTGCCCGCTGGCAGCTCGTCCAGCTCGCATTCTTCTTCCGCTAGCTCAGGAAGTGCGTACACCATCGCAGGAAAGGCGTTCGCTTCCAGCGCTTTCATCGGCAATTTACCGAATGGGTGGATCCCTTTCAGCAGCGTCAGTTGGACCTGAGCTTCGCCGCCTCGTGTACCAAATCTGCGCATGCCTGCGAACACTTAGCAATGTCCCAACTCTCAGCTGTCGCCACTGAATCCCTTAGCGCCCTCGCCAGCGCTTCTGCTTCGGGTGGCGTCACGCCACCGCTGAGCAGGGTGGCACCCGCCGGTGCCCCCCCCGAGACTCCAAGCTCGCGATGCGAGAGCCTAAAGCGTCGAGGCGGGCCCCCAAAGCGGTGGCAATTGCCGCCGCGATTGCGTTCGGATCCACCGCTGCCGCAGGTGTAGGGGACACCGTTGCGGCAGTCCCGGTGCCAAGACCCGTGGCGACCCCGGCCGTCCCCGAAAGGACGCCGGCACCGAGGCCCCCTGATCCCGCCAATGCTCCGGACACCGCTGCCGCGGGAGCGGAGCTCGCCGCCGCGACAGTCCCGATGCCCGAAACCCCTGGGGCTCCAGCCGTCCCTAAAAGGACGCCACCACCGGAGCCCGTCGCCCCCGCCGGCCCCGAAGCTGCAATTCCACCTGCACCAGCCCCAGCAACGCCTGCCAAGGCCCCACTCGTGGAAATCCCCGCGTTCGTTGCAGTCACCGGCGATGCCAAACTGAGAACCGCGTCAACCCATGCCTCCACCTGCGCAAACTTCTCAAGTTCTCCTGCCTTGCGATCCGCCCAAGTGCCCGGCAAAGCCGGCCACAGGCCCACCGAAAGTGCCCCTGCCGAATCAACAGCGAGCAGGCCCGCGTCTAAAAGAACATCCGTCTGCGAGCGCACGTCCTTTGGCAGCAGCTGCAAGTCCGACAGGGAAGAAGCAACCCAAGCCAAAACTTGTTGCCGCTGCTTTTCCCAAGAACCCAACCTCATGCGCGCAGAGACTTTCAGCAGCTTCCGTAACTGTGTCAACTTTGCCTTCGCCACTGCCGAAGTCCAGACAATTAAATGGTCGTTTCTCGAAGACATGGCAACCAATTTCAAGTTCGGAATAAAAGAACTCGCTGTCTACCAATTGGCCACCAAACTGCCGTGAAGAAATTACGTTGATGAACTACCCCGCAACGTCTGCAAAGATCAATGTAACCTCTTCCGTGCGCTGAACGACTGCACTCCGGGATGAAAATTCTCCACTTCGCAAGAACTCGGCGACCGTAAACGTCGCACTCAGTGCACCGTACCCGAAGCGTAGCAACTGGGAACGCAGGAAAAACTGTGCGATTACCGTGCCTCCTAATTGGCATCAATAAAATCTCCTCGCGACGTCCGGCAGCTTCGAACAAGAACACCCGACGTAATGTCCCGGAAAAATACGCGGAGGAATGTAGTCCGCTGAAGGCTCTCTGGGCAACCAAAGCTGACAGGTGGTACAGCAAGAGCACGGAATAAAAGCCGGATGCGTCCAACAGCGACGATCAAGTAAAGCTGCGTTCAGGAAAAACTCTGCCCGCACTGCCGAAATGTCCGTTTGAACCGCCGCGTCAACTGAAGTCGGCTCCAAAACTCCACTGCCTCGCTTAACACCTTTAGCAGGCATAAAATTTAAAATCGTAAACACGAAAATTTTCCACACAAACTGGTAACTACAACTTTTTACAAACTTCAGAGCAGAAAGCAGGGGCTTTCGGGATTCGGAAGTGTGGAAACTGACTCCCCGTTGTGGCGTCCGCAATTGATACTCCCTTGCGGACGGTGTCACCCCCGTGACACCCCGATCGGGACGCCAATCGCAATGTGTCGTATTCCCGATCGGGCCCTCTCCCGGGCGACAAAAGTCGCGCCTGCTCGATTTCTCAGTTCTGAATAACCGAAATTATCGCGAGCGATAATTGTGAATGACCTCCGCTGGTGACCTCCGCTGGTGACCTCCGCTGGTGACCTCCGCTGATGACCTCCGCTGGTGACCTCCGCTGGTGTGGCCTCCGCTGATGACCTCCGCGGATCATCGCATGCGTCCAACTCATTCCTCACTGCGTCCTCAGGTGAATGGCTCGGTGCCCTGGGTCCGGGCTGAGGATGGGAAGCAAGCCCCAGGTGACGAACCTGCAGAATGCAGCCCACTATCAAGATATCTGATATCGACACAAGGACATCTCCATCCTCGGCGTTCAGGTGCTTCCCGGCATAGACTGCCGCCCCTAACGTAGCGTTGTTCCCAATGAACTGGCTGTCGCTTAGGTTAAGGGAGGTCCCAAACGCCGCGATTGCCCCCCCATGTATCGCACTGGTTGGAAACCCCACCACCGCACCCCGCACCGTCGTTCCACGCGCAGCATGAGGCGTTGGCACAGCATACGGGGTGACAGTGTGCTCCTCTCCTCCGACAACAGCATGCGCACGCTATGACATATCGTGTTGTGAGTTTGCAATGACATGGCCAGCTCGATGCACCCTGTCAGCTGATTAATACTCCGCCAAGAGAAGTTTCAAGAGGCGTGGCCACGTCATCACATAATCCCCCGTGCCAGCTGACGGCTACTCGAGCGTCACCTTGCAGCCTGTCCTCTTTCAGAGAGCGCACTCGTAGCCAGCACATCCTCTTGCACACAGCTTTCTCGGATGCTATCGAAAGGAGGAGGGGAGCGCTATTGCCTACACCGTGCATGGCATGGTGGGCGCGGGGAGGCCGCTGGGCCCTCAGCGGAGCAAGGCTGACTGTACACACATGTTGTTCACCAGTTCGGATCGGGTGATGATGACAGTGGACTCGAGCTGATGTAGGTACATGGCAGCGCCCTGAATGGCTGTGTTGCCTGCACGCTCACGAGCACCCACCCCCTTTAGGCCACTCAAAGGGGGTGTCTCTGAAGAGGGGCACTCTCCTGTGTCAGCTTGCGAGCTGTCATCTCCATCATGAACAGCCAGCAAGCACCCAACATGGATGCCTTTGCTGTCATCTCCATCATGAACAGCCAGCAAGCACCCAACATGGATGCCTTTGCTGTCATCTCCATCATGAACAGCCAGCAAGCACCCAACATGGATGCCCTTCCTGTCATCTCCATCATGAACAGCCAGCAAGCACCCAACATGGATGCCCTTCCTATCATCTCCATCATGAACAGCCAGCAAGCACCCAACATGGATGCCTTTGCTGTCCCGAGCGGAAATAGCCATGGGCGCATCTGCTCAACAAGCTCTTGCCCGATCGCTGAAGACCGCAAATGGCGCCCGTTTCTCATGCTCAATTTGCTTCGAATTCGGTCCAGGCATTTGCCGGTGCTTAACGTGGCCAGCAAGGTGATGTGATGCCTTTGGGTGTCGGCGCTCCTGCGGAATCGCATATGGCGATAGCAGCCTCGCTTCGGAAAAGTCGAAGCAGCATCTGTTTGCCAGTGCGGGAAGGGGTTTCTCTCAGAAAATCGCTTGGTGTCCCCGTGCACCGTATGGGGAACGGCAACCGTTGGCGTGCCCCATGCACTATGAGTAGGAGTCTTGATGATTCAGACATGAGCTGTGGAATAGCATCAGGGCCTCGTCGGGGGCGCACGCAAGGGACAGCCTCGCGGGGCGCGCACGCAGGAGACAACCTCGCGGGGCGCGCACGCAGGGGACAGCCTCGCGGGGCGCGCACGCACAGGACAACCTCGCCGGGCGCGCACGCAGGGGAGAGCCTCGCGGGGCGCGCACGCAGGGGACAGCCTCGCCGGGCGCGCACGCACAGGACAGCCTCGCGGGGCGCGCACGCACAGGACAGCCTCGCGGGGCGCGCACGCAGGAGACAGCCTCGCGGGGCGCGCACGCACAGGACAGCCTCGCGGGGGGCGCACGCAGGGGACAGCCTCGCGGGGCGCGCACGCAGGGACAGCCTCGCGGGGCGCGCACGCAGGGGACAGCCTCGCGGGGCGCGCACCCACAGGGCAGCCTCGCGTGGCACGCACGCAGGGGACAGCCTCGCGGGGCGCGCACGCACAGGACAGCCTCGCGGGGCGCGCACGCACAGGACAGCCTCGCGGGGCGCGCACGCACAGGACAGCCTCGCGGGGCGCGCACGCACAGGACAGCCTCGCGGGGCGCGCACGCAGGAGACAGCCTCGCGGGGCGCGCACGCACAGGACAGCCTCGCGGGGGGCGCACGCAGGGGACAGCCTCGCGGGGCGCGCACGCAGGGACAGCCTCGCGGGGCGCGCACGCAGGGGACAGCCTCGCGGGGCGCGCACGCACAGGGAAGTACTTCCCAGGGAGAATAATTTCCGAGACATGGGTGGTGCTTAGAAGCACCTTGGTTTCACAACAGACTTTGAGGACTTCCAGGGAGGTGGTCTGCAACCAGGGTTGCTGAGGAGTCAGCCCAACTGCAGGCCTCACGGCTTCTGCAAGTTCCTTCCTCCCGGGCGGGCGGGTGTGGGAAACTTTTTGAATTGGTAGACTCGGAGCCCGAAGTTCTCGCAGAATGAAGTGAAGTGAACTGTCGCAGCTTATTTCAAAAGCTCCGAAAGTCTCTTCATCTTCCCGGGCTCCGCCCAAGTGTTGCTAAGTGGTCATCTGTGTCGCATGCTCCGCATGGACACCGATGAAGCTCAACCAATCAGAAAGCACCTCTGTGTTCCGGCTCTGCCTGAACACAGATCTGACTCGACTGTCACGGTTCCCCGTGACTCCGTAACCAATCAGAACACAGAGAAGTCGACCCCGCGGATTGCTCGGCTCTGCCTTGAGAAATCCTCGGGAGAAAATCCGCAAAAAATTCACAAGTCCTCGTCGAGCCTCGGGCTCATTTTTTGCAAGCGGAAATTTTCTCCCCCGTACTTCCAAAATAATTTAGAAAATAAATTTTCTCAATTATTTACACAAGTACTTCCCAGGGAGAATAATTTCCGAGTCATGGGTGGTGCTTAGAAGCACCTTGGTTTCACAACAGACTTTGAGGACTTCCAGGGAGGTGGTCTGCAACCAGGGTTGCTGAGGAGTCAGCCCAACTGCAGGCCTCACGGCTTCTGCAAGTTCCTTCCTCCCAACTGGCTGGCGCTTCAGCTACCCAACCGCCGAAGTTGTTTGCTACCAGCCTTGTGCTTACCCAAGCACTTCCACTTACATTCAATCTGTTTCATCCTGGCAGCTAACCTCTTCGGCAGCTCCAGCCTCCGAGCTTTTGTCAGCTGCTCATACCTCTGGTATGCATTGGAGACCCAGTCTCCTTGCAGCTTAATCAAGAGGTGGTCCACCCCAAGGTTAAAGGCCACCGTGGCCCCCCCTCTCCGAAAACTGTGACCCGAGTATTTACTCGGGTCCACACCGATCTTCCGGATCAGCTTCTTCATCTCCCCCACGAACACTCCGTGTGTCATGGGCACAGTCCTGCCCCTTGACTTCCACAGGAAAGCCGGGCTCTCCGGCTCTGCCGGGGTTAGCTCAAAACACTTGGCTAAGGCCCTCTTCGGGCACAACATTCCTCCTGTGGCCCTCATGGCCACTTTGTGTGTCCTTTCCTCAAATTGGATCACCTTCGAGAACACCAGTGTCACCCACACTGTCTCATTCCTCATCTCAAAGTCCTTTCTTCTAAGGACCCGCCTAACATTAAAGGCATCCACTTTTCCAACACACACATTGTCTTTTCGAAGCAGGCACAACACAGCAGTCAACATTGCTGCCCACAAAGTCACCAAGTTACAGTCATCAAAATCCATTACTTTAAACATTCTTGCAAGTATATACAATGTAATTGCGAGTTTCTGTTTTACTTCATCTCCCAGCAGCCTCTTCAGGCCTCTCATAGTCTGAGCTACTTGGAATCTGTGGCTAACAGGCACCCACTCATACTTCGCCTCTAGGTGCAATCTTCTAACACCAGCTGTATAGCTCTTCAAGGTGGATACTTTGCAAGTCTGTGACTGGAATACATAAAACATCGCTAGATCCTCATCTGACACCGGTACCACCGGTCCTTCTCAGAAGGCTAGCATAAATCTGACAAAGGCTCTCTGGCCGGTCGTGTGGTTCTTCTTTGTGTTCTCCGCATCAGCAACACTCAAGATGAAGTTCCACCTGGCTCTCAGCCATTCCTTGGGCTTTGCATACTCTGCATTGCCCCTCTTCCCCCCTCTATGGTCAGTCACAAACCAATCTTCTTCCATGCCTTCCCCTTCGGGGCTGTCACTGGGCAGGCTACCAGCACCACTGGCCACCTTGTGGGGCCACAGTCCTTTCTCAATCCCCTAACCCCAATGGGTGAGGTGAACACATCTGTGTCTTCTGGGATATACTCAAGTATGATAAACAGCCCAGCCTCAATGGCTGGCACTACCAGCTCCAGCCAGAATCTCTCCGTGGGCCAGAAGGGTAGCACAAACACTGCAGAGGTTGTGTTGGGCGCTGCTCGCTTCTCCCTCAGGAAGTGGGTCAGAATTTCCCACAGCAAGGAGAAAGGTGGGTTGCAGTACACATTCAGCCCCCTCCACTGCTTCATCAAACAAGAGTCCTCCTTGGACCACCAACGAAAACACCGGGAGTTCGCTCCCACTTCATCACAGCATGCATCCACTGCAAAGGGTTGAGTGGCCTAACTTTGTCCCACAACCAGTCCTGCACCATCCAATCATCCAGATCCCTCGGGGCCTCCCTCCTGGACCACCCCTTCAGCAGGTCATGGAACCTTCCCATTTGGCTCCTGCTCAAGGCATCAGCCAAGTCATTGGCCTTGGTGGAGATCCTTTTCATCACCAGCCTCACATCATGTTTGATAGTCAGCAACAAAATCTCCTTCAACAATGGAATGAAAGTTGCCTTCCCCCACAGGTTCCTTGTCATCAATCTGGCTGCTTCATTGTCACTCCACATGACAACTTTACACCCTCTCAACAGGTGTCCCCACTTCCTCAGGGCCCAGAAAATCACAAACAGCTCCAAGTAGTTAATGTGACTCGAAGCTTCATCTCTGAAAGGGCTAAAAGGCTGCACCTTCCACTGCCTCACCTCCTCCCATTTCACTGCAAACCATCTTCCCCCGAAGAAACCACCCATTCCTCCGTCCACTGCTTCCTCCCCAGCAGCATCTACTGCAAAGAAGTCTCTCACTACAGGCCTTCGGTTCAGTACCACTGCCTGACCATTATACTCCTCCAACAATTTGGCCAACCACATCAAGTCCCGGCTGAGGTCCCTTGGCACCGTGTCATAGAACCTCCTCCTCTTGCCAGCTCTCCCGATAAAATCATACCCGGACCTCAGGAACATCTTGGCCCCATACACTACCCGTGCACAGAACATCAACTGGCCCACCAATCTCTGCACCTCCTTCACTCTCACTGTCTTCAGCACTGCCATCTCCCTGCAGGCTAAGGCCACCTTCTGGACTCTGCTCTCCTCCACACTCATCGTCACAATCCCCAGTCCTGAGTGGTTGGACTGCAATCTAATTCCTAAGAAGACCAAATCCTGTCTAGGTGACTCCACCTTCTCCGGGGCCACTTCAAATCCCAAATACTCAACCAGCTCCAGCAGCATCTCAAAGCCCCGCTGACAATCCTCCTCTGAGTCAGCCACCAAAATAAAGTCATCTAAATACACCACAATACCCGGGAAACCTCTCTTCTGCATCATCAACTTCACCAGTTGGGTTATGTCGTGGAAGAGCCCCGGGGCAGCTTTCACCCCAAACGGAAACCTCGTGTCAATCCTCAGCACTCCTCCGAACTCACTCGCCAAGAACTTCCACAGTGGCGCAGCAATCCCCACAAATCTGTACGCACTTTTCAAGTCAATCTTAGCCATAAAACTGTATGGCTGCAACAATCCAAAAGCCTCCTCCACGGACTGAAACCTCCTCTTGTCAATCTCACAATTGTCATTCACTGACAGTCCCACAGGTCTAGACAGGTCGTGCACAATCCTCTCTTTCACCTTTCCGTCCACAACTCTCAGTACAATCCCAAGAGCGGACACACCGGGCACACTTTCAACATCTGTGCGCACCATCCTTCCCGCTGCTTCTTCTTCTTGCAGCTTCATCTCGACTTTCTCCTCGTGCTCCGGTGGCACATAGTTCTCCACTCGGAAGAACTCCTCTGGCTCAGCCTGCTGCCACGAGAAACCCGTAGCAATCCCCCGAACCACGGCTTCCGCGCCCGGCAACCCCCAGGCTGCCTGCGCCCATCTGTC
The DNA here is from genome assembly GCA_001247695.2 of Cymbomonas tetramitiformis. NCBI lineage: Eukaryota > Viridiplantae > Chlorophyta > Pyramimonadophyceae > Pyramimonadales > Pyramimonadaceae > Cymbomonas > Cymbomonas tetramitiformis. The sequence continues at coordinate 14,002 of LGRX02002322.1, forward strand.
CGCCCGCAGCGTAAGCGGCGACACCGCCGCGCCCACCGCCTCTACATCCTGCAGATACTGACGGTGGTCTGCCTCCGGCACGCCGTATGAAGCCAGCGATACCCCCACTGCGGTGAACAACGCCATAAACTTCGCTGTCCAGGTCCTCTCCGGCTTGCGCGCCTTCTTCCGCGCTGCCTCCTCCTGTCCTTCTGCCAGTTCCATTTGTACGGGCGAAACCGGCTCCCGCACCTCCTCCCGTTCCTCCTCATCCACTGCTAGTCACTTTTCGCATTCCGACGCTCCGTGCGCTGCCGACTTACACTTGCGGCACGCGTGGATAAATCCACAGTCCTTTCCCTTCTTACACCCGCGCGCGAGTTGAAAGAAGTCACACACCGCGTCCTTCCTGTCAGCTTTACCTTTTCCACCTTTGTCCCGGGTGTCACGAACACCCTTCCCTCGGCCGCTCTTGTCATCGAGAAGACGCTTGCCCGCCTCTCCCAGAGTCTCCAGAAACTGGTACTGGAAGCGGAATCCCAACTGTATTGGGTCCCACGACGCAATCCTTCCTTCAATCATGTCAGCCCGCACCTGTGTGTCAAAATCATACAGGTCCGACCACGCATACCTGTTGTCCAAACTTACAATCCAAGAGACATAGTTCAAAAAGTGTTCCCGCTCCGACTCCGGCTCAATCTTTTCAACCATCTTCATATTTTGCGCAAGGAACTGCGCTTTGGTTAGGCGCGGAACCGACACCGATCTCATCTCCCCCGAAACTGGGTCCGCAACAATCTGTTTCCTCAACTTCGCGCAAGGCGCCTCCCTCAGAGCGAGGAAAGAACTGTCACCTTTCCCGGTTGCGGGCGCGTAGCCCGCCACCTTCTGCATCAGGTACGCGTCCATCCGGCGCTTCAAGTCCTCGTCCCGCGCCAGGTCATCCGGCGAGATACCTGCACCTTTCTTACCTCGCTTGGTCCGTTCCTCCGTCGCAACCTCTTCTCCTTCCTCAAACACAGTAGCATCCGCTTCCTCTTCCTCCTCATTCTCGCTTTCGTCCTCCCGCGTCCGCTTGTCGCCGGAACGGAGCCCCGACGCCGACTGCTGTGGTACCTCCGGGAGTTTGAACTTCACTCGCGTCACCAACACCTCCACGCACTGCTCTGCTGCCTCCCCCAGCGCTGCTATGAAAGCCGGTCTGTCCCTCGCCGGAGGCTTCAATGTCGCCTTCTCTGTCACCTTACCTTGCCCGTTTCGCACCGCGGGTGTAAAAACGCCGGACGCCAGCCCGAAGTTCAGAGTCTCCACCGCGCTCTCCAGCTCCGCCTCCTCAAAG
>LGRX02002323.1:0-11471 GCA_001247695.2 Cymbomonas tetramitiformis
ATCCTGGGGTGTAGCGCGCTTTGACGTGATGGCCGTGCATGTTCACAGTGCCCCTACTCAGAGGAGGGTGCCGGACATCCTGGGGTGTAGCGCGCTTTGACGTGATGGCCGTGCATACTCACCACCATCCAGTGGACTGACTCTGACCCGGGGGTGGACCCAGAGCGGACGAGTTCTTGCAGCTCGGATGAGTTCTTGCACCTGACAAGCTCGGGCAGTACCTCGGAACTGCAAGCAGAGTGTTTCTCTGCCAACACCTACACCTCCTACTCCACGGCGATTCGGTCATTTGTCAGCTTCTGCATCAGTGGCAGGAGCCGGGACTTCCACCGACACATGCTGCCGGCATAGGAGGAGGTGCTGGCAGTGGGTGGCGCACATCGCGGAGAACAAGGAGCTCAAGCCGGCCACGGCCAAGCACTACATATCGGGATTGCAAGCGCTGCATGTGCAGCTCGGGCATGAATGAAACCCTTCATGGCGAGGTGGCAGGTGTGGGCGGTGCTGCAGGGAGCACCACGGAGATGGGGCACGCCGTCCAAGCGGTGCACGCCCCTGTCCTGCCGGGAGATCTCTTGATGGCCGCCCAGATCACGCGAGACAGTATTAACCAATGGATGGGTCCGGCGGGGATGCTGGCGGCATTCTTCAGCTTCCTCCGGAAAGACACCACCTCGGTGGACAAGCGGGGAGCATGGAACCCGCGAGGACCTTGTGATTGGTCACACGCTATCACGGACGCTAGGAGAGTGGCAGACTCTGACCTCGGGTGAGGCACTCAAAAACGATCCAATGCATGGAACGTCTTCACTGGCTGTATTTAACAACGGTGGAAAAGGACTCTCCCATCTGCCCGGTGGAGGTATTGAGATGGGCCCTGGAGCAGCCAGGGCTGGGGCAGGACGGGCCACTGTTTGTGACCAAGGACGCCGAGAGCAAGCTGGGACCGCCGACGCAAGCCTACTTAACCCCCGCCTCACTGCCACCATGCCATGTCGTGGTAGGCAGCGCTACCTACCAGCACCACTGCATCATAAGTGCAATGCCGTGGTAGACAGGCCTTGCCATGGCCTCCATCCTTGCCACCATGCTGCATTGTGGCGGGTAGCGCTCCATACAAGCACCCCGGCGTCATCACTGCAGACACCTCACAGTCAAGGTGCTATAGTATTAGTAGACACGCCTCCCTGCCACCATACTGCATCGTGGGGGGCAGTGCTCCATACCGGCACCACGGCCGCACAGGCTCCGCCACCTCACAGGCGCAACTGCAAAACGTCCTCCCCCACTGGCAACACGCCGTGGGGCCTTTGCAGGTATGGAGGGTCCAGAAACGTCACTTTTCGGCCAAAAACAAGTTAGGGTTTGGGTTTGGGTTCGTAGCATGCGAACCGTCACAGGTATTCACGATCTGAAAATTGCGTATTTTTTTTCAGCTCAATTCCAGTTCGTCGCAAAAACCCGAGAACTCGAATCGAAGAATTGGATCATTGACATCGATCGCAAAACGGTGACGAAAGTGACGCTTTCGTCACCGTTTTGCGATCGATGTCACGACTTCAAAATTTTGGTTTGGGTTTTGGGGATTGTTGCATCAAACTACAATTGAGCTGAAAAAAAATACGCACTTTTCAGAACTTGAATACCTATAGCGGTTCACATTTTATGAGCCCAAACGCTAAGTGTATTTTGCAGTTTTTCAGCCTTTTTCTGTGAAAGTGACTCTAACCTTTGGCCGCCTCTGGACCCTCGGTACCTGCAAAGGCCCCGTGGGACACAGCCCCCCTCACTGGCACCAAGCTGCAACACAGGAGACAGCCTCTCACCGGCACAGGCTGCAGCACAGGAGACAAACCCTCACCGGCACCAAGCTGCAACGCAGAGACAAAGCCCCCTCACCGGCACCAAGCTGCAACGTAGGAAATAGCCCCCAGGCTCACCGACACTAAGCTGCAACGTAGTCTAGTAGACAGGCCCCTCACCAGCACTAAGCTGCCACGTAGTATAGTACACAGACCCCTCACCGGCACCAAGCTGCAATGTAGTATAGTAGACAGCCTCCCTCACCGGCACCAAGCTGCTACGTGGGAGACAAGTTCCCTCACGGGCACCACGACGCCCAGCAATAGCCCTGTTTGATCCACGTCAGCAGTCCTTCCACTTTTCGTGCCACGGCAGTGGGCCCATACCCAGGCTTGATACGCCATGGCAGGCAGCGGCCCCTTACGCACCATGAACACCACAAGGCAGTGATCATGTTCTCCTTTGTGTGCCGTGCCTCACATGTAACCTTTCAGTCGTCGCGCTGATAGAGCGGACTCTAGGTGTTTTCATCCAGGCAACTTATTTTCATAATGATATATGCTCGATCTTCTTTCCTCGGGCATACTACACGGCACACTGTGTGCAGCCACGCATCTCACGTTTCCTATGCTGGCGTCGTGTAGGCCTACGCGATACTCTAGTGGCAACGGTTGTGGTTATCTATTTTCCAACGGGTCCTGGTCCCAAGCCCACAAGAACATGCTGTCGAACACCAAATCCAAGGCGGCGCACTTTACAGGGCTTACCTCTCGCCGCTCTCTTGCAGCGTGTCAGCTTCCATGATATTTTCGAAGCGCGAATCATACACCAGCAAGAAGCAACAGGCGACAAAGAAATAATGGCTTCCAAGATTGCTGACTGCTCATCATCATTGTTAACTCAGAACTTCAGTTCAAAGTGTACAGCTGGAAAGTTGGGGCTCGCAATGGAGAGAGCGGGTTTAAGCCTGGGTCCGCTGGAGACTTCTTCAAATCTACTTTGAAAATATTCATCTTCCGGGAGGAGTTTACTGTGCGACTGTGAAAATATACTCATAAAGTACCAGGACGTCGCGCTGAATAGCGCATTCGATTCAGGGCGCCGGGCCTCACCGTCCGGGTGACACACTGAACACGCGCATCATTTCAGGACAGTCTGTGTTTCTCCCTGTCCCCAAAAAAAACAGCACGTATGAAGTCCCAGTCAATATTAGAAGGCGGACTTCTCCATAAATGCTCCGTGCTCTAAGAGAAGTTCCATGAGTATAGAGTAAGTCGCCACCCATGCTTTACGTAACTTGCTCGAATTTCTAGATGGCCGTTCCCTTTGGAATAGTAAAACGTCCGACACTTGTACCCACAACAGCGAGCACAGGCTTTGGACATCAAACACAACGACGATCCGACAGCTTTGATATTGCGAAGAAAAAAGCGTCCCCATTCTTGTAATACTTCAATAAAGGGTCGCAGTTTCCCAAAACGAATGCGCGAAACAGGTGAAAAAGTGAGGAAACGCTAAACTCCCCATAAACGCTAAGCGTCACTTGCGAAAAACTAGTTACGAGCTTCGTCCGGGGCACTGGCAGGACCTGGAAGCTGGCAGGGACAGACGAGCTCATCGGCGCAGATTGGCGTGCAATGAGGACTCAGGATGCGCGTTGTGTATGATTCGTTGTTACGTGTAGGTGCACTCAGTGGGTTTGAAGGCGTGATTGTATCATCTGGTGAGAGTTGAGAGACGGTATCACAATCATGTCGCAGCCGATATCAGAGACTAGATTTCTGTATCAAGCAACGTGCCGTGAGGGCAGCTTGACCTAGCGAAAGTGGTTGAGCTTGCGATCAAGATTTTTAGATTTATCGTTGATACGTTTTTGAGTATCATACTCGATACTGCACTCTGTACACACGACACGACACGACACGACACGATGAGAATATAATTCCGAGAAGGTAAGTAAGATTAATTGTGAAACTCATGAATAATGGTGAAGATGAGAACATATATATAAATATGGGAAGGGTTATACGCGCTGGAACTGGAACGTGGTTTCCGTCTCAGTCCCGAAAAAATTCTGAACCAGCGTGACGGTCATATCGTCTCGCATCGTCTCGCGTGTCATCGTGAATTTAATTTCCAGGATTATTAAAACAAATCATCTATTTATCTTTCATCGATATCGCGGATATACGATTGCCGTTGGCGTTGACTCGCTCAAGGATAAAGAGCTGCGCACCAACATTCACTGCTCATAATTTTCTCAACGGTCCTTCGCTTCGCCTCATGGGCGGAACGATGTCGTGGCTGCTGTGTTATGCGCAGGGATTTCGGAAGTGTTTGACTGCTTTTATTTTTCAGTTTGTTTATGCATATGTGCCGACGCACGATACTCGTTTTGTGCAGCTTGTGTCGCAGGTTTTCCGATGGCGAGGAGGGGCGCGCTTTCTTGAGGTGTGGAAGTCTAGGGCAACCTAGCTTGGGATCACACCCAACCACATCGGACCCACCTTGTCCTCACGTTTTATTCAACTCACTTTGAATCTGCATACAAAGTTTGAGCAGCATCGGGTTGGGATAAGCTACAGACTGATTTTGTTTTTGGGTTTATGGCGTCTTCTTCGCGACCTCTTGGGGTGTGGAAGTCAAGGTTGGGCATGCCAACCTTGCTTGGGTTCGAACCCAACCACATCAAAGGCGTCTCTTTTGCATATATTCATGCACTTGTCTTCGATATTCATGCCAAGTTTTAGGATCATTGAGATAGGATAAGCCTTAGGCAGATTTATCTTTGTGGGTTATGGCGCATTGTTTCCTTCTTGAGGTGTGGAAGTCAAAGTTGGCGTTTACCAACTTTGCTTGGAATCAAACCCAACCACGTCGGTATCGTACTATTATCTTTTATGTAACTTCAATAGTTATCCATATTTGCGTTTAATGACGTTAGGTCATGTCATAGGCTCTTGGGTTCATGGCGAACCCAAACCCAAAGCAAATAAATCTGCCTTAGAAATCAATTGCTCGTTTCGCGCACAAGTAACTTTAAGCCTTGAGCTTTAGGTAACTCAAATATATATACGTTGGCAGTATGTGTGCCAAGTTTCGTACGCTAGAACGCACGGGAAGCCCTCGGCTGTTTGGCATCTTTGGGTTTGGGTACGTTCGAACCCAAACCCAAAGCAAATAAATCTGCCTTAGAAATAAAATGCTCATTTTGCGCACAAGTAACTTGAAGCCTTGAGCTTTAGGTAACTCAAAGGTATATACGTTGACAGTATTTGTGCCAAGTTTCATGCGCTAAAACGCACGGGAAGCCCTCGGCTGTTTGGCATCTTTGGGTTTGGGTACGTTCGAACCCAAACCCAATAAATCTGCCTTAGAAATAAATTGCTCGTTTCGCGCACAAGTAACTTGAAGCCTTGAGCTTCACGTAAGTTGAAGGTACATACGTTGGAAGTATTTGTGCCATGTTTCGTGATCTAGAACTTACGGGAAGCCCTCGGCTGATTGGCATCTTTGGGTTTGGGTACGTTGAACCCAAACCCAAAATGCTCTTTATCAAGAGGCGACCATTCCGTGTACACTCATTGAAAGTCCTTGCGCTTAAGAGGGTGCACTAATATTACTGTCAGCAATATTAGTGCCAAGTTTGGTGCGCTAGTACGCACGAAAAGCCCTCGGCTGCAAAGCTTTTCATGCTTTGTGTCGACCTCAAGAAGGAAACAATGCGCCATAACCCACAAAGATAAATCTGCCTAAGGCTTATCCTAACTCAATGATCCTAAAACTTTGCATGAGTATCGAAGACAAATGCATGAATATATGCAAATGAGATGCCTTTGATGTGGTTGGGTTCGAACCCAAGCAAGGTTGGCATGCCCAACCTTGACTTCCACACCCCAAGAGGTCGCGAAGAAGACGCCACAAACCCAAAAACAAAATCAGTCTATAGCTTATCCCAACCCGATGCTGCTCAAACTTTGTATGCACATTCAAAGTGAGTTGAATAAAACGTGAGAACAAGGTGGGTCCGATGTGGTTGGGTGTGATCCCAAGCTAGGTTGCCCTAGACTTCCACACCTCAAGAAAGCCCCCCCCTCCTCGCCATCGGAAAACCTGCGACACAAGCTGCACAAAACGAGTATCGTGAGTCGGCACATATGCATAAACAAACTGAAAAATAAAAGCAGTCAAACACTTCCGAAATCCCTGCGCATAACACAGCAGCCACGACATCGTTCCGCCCATGAGGCGAAGCGCGAAGGACCGTTGAGAAAATTGTGAGCAGTGAATGTTGGTGCGCAGCTCTTTATCCTTGAGCGAGTCAACGCCAACGGCAATCGTATATCCGCGATATCGATGAAAGATAAATAGATGATTTGTTTTAATAATCCTGGAAATTAAATTCACGATGACACGCGAGACGATGCGAGACGATATGACCGTCACGCTGGTTCAGAATTTTTTCGGGACTGAGACGGAAACCACGTTCCAGTTCCAGCGCGTATAACCCTTCCCTATAAATATTATAGATACAGATAATATATATAGTTATATATATTATATCATCACTTAATTAATTGTGATATAATGGTGAAGATGAGAACATATCGTCATTTCGATCAGAAATTCAAGCAGCTGTGACGATCGCTGACTTTTGATTGTGTCACAGGCATCGTTATGTATAATTAGAAATTAAATACGCATATATTGACCTTACGAAATATCACGAGTAATGCACATGCATTATGCTGTCACCATGTTCCATCATCGATAGTGCCATTCGTGCATCAGCTTGCATGTTTGCATGATGTATGCATGTTGGCCATGCATCCACAGGGCCTGCAATGTAATCTCGGGAGTCGAGCATTCGCGAAGAAGGAGCAAAGCTCCCAGAACGAAAGTTGGTGACACTGTCATGAACGTCGCCTGTGTGGGCTGGAACAGGAATTATGCACAACTAACGTTGGTTAATTATGATAATTTTGATATGGGGGGTGGATAATTATCAATAAATTACTAATAATTATCAAAATCAATAAATTACTAATAATTATCACCAAAATCTCAGAATCCTTAAGTGTGGGAGGATGTGAAATCGCCACGTGCTGCTAGGAAACGTGTTTTGCTGATGGAAGCATGGAACTGGAGTGTGGACGATCTTTGGTCTTTGCGGCGATCCACTGCCCCCGCCGGACTGGCCCCGGGCCCTTTTAGGCCCTAAAAGGGCCCACTGTTAGTGTTGGTGCCCCCAACCCACCATAGCCAGGCCGCAGGATGCAGTCAACGGTAAAATCCAACGGTAATAAATAATTAACCCTAAATAATATTGCTTTTAGGGGTGGATAATTATCGATAAATTACTAATAATTATCATAGACGATAATTATCATAATTTATTCTGACAACATTATGCACAACAACCTCTAGGACCTCTAGTGGCTACTATCCAAATTCATGGTCCTCCCGCCACAAGGACCAACGCGCGATGACTATTATCGATACGTCTGCCCGAATAACTTGGGCAATTCGGTCAGAATCGAGTCGGACGTGTGCCCCAGCTTTCCCAAATGCTTTTTATGAACAGGTGACGGTGTTCAAGAGCACGAATCGACTTGAATTTCCAAAATCAGCCAGAAGGCATGTGAGCGTTATTATCATGGCCGCCTCTGAGGACCTGACCGCTCTCACTGCCCCTCGCCAACCGCCCGACACTTGACACCCCCCATTCGACTTGGTGGAGGTGCTCGCTGAGCTGCACGACGTGTGTGCTGGTCTCGACTTGGTACAGGCTGTTGAATCGCGCCATCGCTCCGATCCGCTCAGCCATGAAGCCCTCGATATGTCTTCAGAACCACACTACCTTATCCCACCCCGATATGTGCGGTATAGAGCCGCCAAGGCGCGTCATTTGTGGTGCATGCATCTTCCCCAGGGGGGCATGGGGAAGGCTCTTTTATCGTTATGAGTGCCACATGGATCTTTGAGGCGTATACAGGATCGTCCACGCGTGTGCTAGAGGGGCGTGCTTAAAGGGTGCGCTTTTGATATGTTTTTTATCGAAATCGTCGAAAAAAAATATGGTCCTCCCACAAGGACCATAGTCTTTAAGCGTCCTAGCGGTTGCATGGTGCGCGGTGTTGGCCGCTCATGGTCGCACACCTTGAGTTTATGACCAAATATGAAAACTTAGTTGGATAGTCCACACTCTAGTCGCCATCTGAGCTCTCGTTTACCGTGGCGGGTGATCACTCCCGAGTGAAATAAGGATTTTGTGATTTTGCACTTCTAATTTTCACTTCGCGTCAAGCTAACGAGTGCACATCGCTCACATACTTGCCCATATGGCTTATGTTAAGCTTTCAAAAAATCGTTTTATGGATATACTTCAAAAGTTTAAGCACCATACGCTCCTATCACACTGTGAATGCACTCTAGCGGGCATCGTGGATAATGGGTCATGTTTGCACCGATTATCCCATTCCGGCTAAAAAGCCGACTTAAAAGGTGTACGGTTGTTAATAAGCATTAGAGATGGCCAATATATGCACTCCAACATGACGTATGACCCAAATATGATGGGGACATGCGTATAAGATCGATATGATCGCATGGACGCAGGTGTAGCCTGCACATACTATTCCCAAAAAATTATTGAAGATATCGTATCTTTTTGTGCCTTTTTGAATTTTCAGAAAAAATGCAATCTGAAAAGTTGAGGGTGCTTGTCGCAAATGCGAACGCCATGGATATATTGGGTGGATCCAGGCCGTACCAAGCATCGAATTAATTAATATATGTCCCATTGATACTAAAAATCATTGGGCGCGCCTTCTAGATCCGAACCAATGCCCAATTAAATTCTTGCAACATTGGTCCTTGTGGGAGGACCATAATCGATTATAGTCCTCCCACAAGGACCATGGGATAGTAGCCACTAGGACGTCGTTAAGTTGTAGCCTGGGAGAGTTTCACTCGGCCTCAGCCAAAGGGATGCCTGAAGTCTCACGTGCGAAAGTGAAACTTCAGGCATCCCATTGGCCCTCGAGTGAAACTTTCTTTCCTTCTCCCCCCTCCCCTCCGCCTCCCCCCTTCTGCCTTGCGCCCCCTGTTGGAAAAAGTACAGCGGGCGGGGCCGGGGCCCCCCCGCAGTACTTCTTCCCGGAGGGACGACCCCTGCCCTGAGGGTGGGGGGAGGGGGTCATCCTTAGGTTGATTGCAGGGGGGCTGGGGTGTCCATTCAGATTCGAAGCGATGACGATGTAAAATGTATCATGTTAATTTTTGGGATAAAAATGCGTGGGCATTTTTTTTTGATGTTCAGTGTCATATGATAGGGCTGCTCCGCATCAACGCTCGATAAATTGGCATTCAATATTTCGACCAATCCAAGGAATGCCAATATATGAGGACGGTACCCTAGGACCTCTAGGACGTCGTTAAGCGGTAGCCTGGGAATGAGGCCACGCCCACACTCCCAAGAAGACCATTCCCCGGATATGAAATCCGGACCGCGGCCTTCGGCCGCGTTTTTTTATTTCAAATCTGCGCTCGCTTTCTTTCCTTCTCCCCCCTCCCCTCCGCCTCCCCCCTTCTGCCTTGCGCCCCCTGTTGGAAAAAGTACGGAGGGAGGGGCAGGGGCCCCCCCGCAGTACTTCTTCCCGGAGGGACGACCCCTGCCCTGAGGGTGGGGGGAGGGGGCCATCCTTAGATTGATTGCAGGGGGGCTGGGGTGTCCATTCAGATTCGAAGCGATGACGATGTCAAATGTATCATATTAATTTTGGGGATAAAAATGCGTGGGCATTTTTTTTGATGTTCAGTGTCATATGATAGGGCTGCTCCGCATCAACGCTCGATAAATTGGCATTCAATATTTCGACCAATCCAAGGAATGCCAATATATGAGGACGGTACCCTAGGACCTCTAGGACGTCGTTAAGCTGTAGCCTGGGAATGAGGCCACGCCCACACTCCCAAGAAGGCCATTCCCAGGATATGAAATCCGGACCCTAGGACGTCGTTAAGCTGTAGCCTGGGAGAGTTTCACTCGGCCTCAGCCAAAGGGATGCCTGAAGTCTCACGTGCGAAAGTGAAACTTCAGGCATCCCATTGGCCCTCGAGTGAAACTTTCTTTCCTTCTCCCCCCTCCCCTCCGCCTCCCCCCTTCTGCCTTGCGCCCCCTGTTGGAAAAAGTACGGAGGGAGGGGCAGGGGCCCCCCCGCAGTACTTCTTCCCGGAGGGACGACCCCTGCCCTGAGGGTGGGGGGAGGGGGTCATCCTTAGATTGATTGCAGGTGGGCTGGGGTGTCCATTCAGATTCGAAGCGATGACGATGTTAAACGTATCATGTTAATTCTTGGGATAAAAATGCGTGGGCATTTCTTTTTTTTGATGTTCAGTGTCATATGATAGGGCTGCTCCGCATCAACGCTCGATAAATTGGCATTCAATATTTCGACCAATCCAAGGAATGCCAATATATGAGGACGGTACCCTAGGACCTCTAGGACGTCGTTAAGCTGTAGCCTGGGAATGAGGCCACGCCCACACTCCCAAGAAGACCATTCCCAGGATATGAAATCCGGACCGCGGCCTTCGGCCGCGTTTTTTTATTTCAAATCTGCGCTCGCTTTCTTTCCTTCTCCCCCCTCCCCTCCGCCTCCCCCCTTCTGCCTTGCGCCCCCTGTTGGAAAAAGTACGGAGGGAGGGGCAGGGGCCCCCCCGCAGTACTTCTTCCCGGAGGGACGACCCCTGCCCTGAGGGTGGGGGGAGGGGGCCATCCTTAGATTGATTGCAGGGGGGCTGGGGTGTCCATTCAGATTCGAAGCGATGACGATGTCAAATGTATCATATTAATTTTGGGGATAAAAATGCGTGGGCATTTTTTTTGATGTTCAGTGTCATATGATAGGGCTGCTCCGCATCAACGCTCGATAAATTGGCATTCAATATTTCGACCAATCCAAGGAATGCCAATATATGAGGACGGTACCCTAGGACCTCTAGGACGTCGTTAAGCTGTAGCCCCGGGGAATGAGGCCACGCCCACACTCCCAAGAAGGCCATTCCCAGGATATGAAATCCGGACCCTAGGACGTCGTTAAGCTGTAGCCTGGGAGAGTTTCACTCGGCCTCAGCCAAAGGGATGCCTGAAGTCTCACGTGCGAAAGTGAAACTTCAGGCATCCCATTGGCCCTCGAGTGAAACTTTCTTTCCTTCTCCCCCCTCCCCTCCGCCTCCCCCCTTCTGCCTTGCGCCCCCTGTTGGAAAAAGTACGGAGGGAGGGGCAGGGGCCCCCCCGCAGTACTTCTTCCCGGAGGGACGACCCCTGCCCTGAGGGTGGGGGGAGGGGGTCATCCTTAGATTGATTGCAGGTGGGCTGGGGTGTCCATTCAGATTCGAAGCGATGACGATGTTAAACGTATCATGTTAATTTTGGGGATAAAAATGCGTGGGCATTTCTTTTTTTTGATGTTCAGTGTCATATGATAGGGCTGCTCCGCATCAACGCTCGATAAATCGGCATTCAATATTTCGACCAATCCAAGGAATGCCAATATATGAGGACGGTACCCTAGGACCTCTAGGACGTCGTTAAGCGGTAGCCTGGGAATGAGGCCACGCCCACACTCCCAAGAAGACCATTCCCCGGATATGAAATCCGGACC
>LGRX02002324.1:0-22733 GCA_001247695.2 Cymbomonas tetramitiformis
TGCGTTAGCGACCATAACTTTTCCATCACATGGCCAATTTAAATTTTGAAGTGCCCAATATGTTTAAAGTGGTCGTCAGGGCGACCTATTCATCAAATAAAATATTTTTGAAAAGTTTTTCCAAAAATGGCCTTCGCGCAAACGCTACCTTGATGTATGATGTGCAACATTAAGAGGCATCGAGCAAGGTAGGTTACGTACATGACGTGAATAAGAGGGTAGGGGCTGCGAGTTCTTGTTACAGTATGGCGAGCGAGAAGAGATGATGATGATGACTCTGAGCTCAAAAGGGGAAGAGAGGGTGACCTTAGACTTGGGTTTCCGAGAACTTGTATACTCTTTCATCATCCCTCCTCCGGATAAACCACCACCCCCACCGCTACCTCCGCCGCAACCCTCGGCGCCTCATTTGCCGACACCCTCATCGCCCCCTTCTCCTCCACCGTAACACCTCCCCTTCACCACCACCGCCCTCACCCCCACCTCCATCAATCCCCCACCTCCATCCCCACCACCTTCACCCCCGCCTCCATCACCCCCAGCCTCCATCACCCCCACACCACGCCCCATCCCGCCCGTGCCCACTGCGGCCAGCCTCCGAGGCATGGTTTTTATCCATCCCCTCCACGCCACAGCGATCATACAGGACCCGCCTCCACCCAGCCCTCCTCCACCCTGCCACCACCACCCATGCCCCCATCCTCTCCACCACCATCACCGCCATGCAAGTCACCTCCTCTGCATCCGCCTTCTCGAGACCCGCCTCCGCCATCACCACCGCCAAGCCCACAGCGCCGCCGACTCCCCGGCATGGACTACCCCCCACCCCCAAAGGCCCACCCACCTCCCAGCCCGCCACCTCCACCCGCCCCTGTGCCACAACCTCCACCTCAAGTCCGCCGCCACCTTGCCACCCCCACGAGGCCCTCCTGCCCTCACACCGCCTCCGCCCAGCCCCCTCTCCCCCTCCCGGCCTCCCTCTCCCTCCACCTCCCTCGCCACCACAGCCTTCCACCTCCCCCCCGGCTCACGCGTCCCGACTCCAAACCTCCCGCTGGGATGGCAGGACTGGCTGCCGCCACCTCCTAGCCCCCACGCAGCCCAAGGAGTCTGCCCCACCCTATCCACCACCGCCGTGCTTATACATCCCCACCTCCACCATCCCCCTTCCCCCATCCCCTCCGTCACCACCGTATCCACGCCCGCCATCACCAGTGTTGAACTCGAACTGTCTATATAAAGCAAATACGATCTGCAATGCCCTCGTGGGTTGCCAATGGGACAGCGAGAAAAGCTGTTGTGAGTCTACAGATGCAGGGTACTGCTCGAGCGGAGAGCTTGGACCGTACTCCTTTGAGACAGAACTAACAATTGAGGGCCACACAGCCAGCAGCATGACATTTCAAAAGCGGGAAAGCCTGAAGAGCTCAGTTCGTGATGCTTTGGGCATTGCAACCGACCGAATCAGTTTTATTTCCATCGATGATATGCAGACAGCACCCGCCTCTTCAACCCGTAAACGCCGTGCTAGGGTGTTGCTGGACGAAATCGGATCACTGACTAACGCAGTCATTGTGTTGACTGAGATATCTGGATTCCTCGATGCCTCCGAAAGCAGAAGCGCCATGGACTCACTGCAGCGCGCTTCGGACACAGGTCAGTAATAAATGACCTGTTATACAGCTTACAACAGTATATAGCATACTAGCACACCAGTTTCATTTGTCTGTAACCGGTTGTTCGGTTTCATTTGTCTGTAAATGGTTGTTCGACAGCTGTTCACTGTTAGTTCCGGCACGTCCAGCAACCTTGCCCGGTGGGCACGGAAGCTGATGAGACGCTGTATACTGCCGTGCAACCAGTTGTCAGTGATCATCGATGCCAGGATGGGCCCCCGGGCTCTGAGGGGCCCGGCATGTGTCAACTCCACCCGCGGACCTCCTCACATCTCCCCGTCATCCTCATCAGTTCCCTCCATGCCATCAACCCCCAAGAACGCCGGCCACCCGCCTGCTCGCACCCATCAAGGGCCAACTCTCCCTCCGCCAAAGCCATTATTGCTTGCACCGGCGAGGCCCCGCTCTGCTCCTGAGTCCAGACCCCACCTCCGGGCCCGGCGATGAAAGATCATCCCACCCATTCAAGATATCCTGGACGCTTGACGCCGCCTGGCTGGGCCCGCCTATGCCTGCCCGCACCCTCCAGGTCGCGCCTCGGCGATGCCCCCTCCTTGACCCTCCACAGCGCCCAGATGCTCCGCCTCCCGCCGCACGTCCTCCATGCTCTCCAAAAGCCTCGATGCTATTGCGCCTGCCTCGCCAGCCTCACCGGGAGCCTGCCCAGACCGCTCACGTTGCGTTCCCTTAAATTCCTGCGTCCCACCGCCAAATCCATCCTGCGTGGCACAGTCGGTCTCCTCGTGCACGCCCTCCCACGCTCTGTCCATCAGCGCCACCCCCTCCGCCCATCCCGTTGGTCCGCCTCCCCCGATCCAGGCCCAAGCCCATACCTCCTCTATGTGTGTGTGTGTGTGTGTGAGTGTGTTTCTATGTTTTCTTTTTTTGACATGTGGTGTGACTGCATTCATGACATAACCATGGACCAACAGGTCCCATCCATCGACCGGGAGCCACTGGGGGGCATGCCAGCAGGGTCCGCTTACTCCGTAACCCAGAGACCAACAATTGTTTGGCGACGATCGGTCACATCGTATCATCTTACCATGCTGCTTTGCATTTGGGTTGGGAATATGTATGTGTTTGTGGTATCTTGTCACGGCCCCGCCCTGCTCTTGATTTGCTTCTCACATCCACTGGGATGATGGTGGGCTGGCTTTTGCTTGCCGATCTCATGCCGTTCAGTGTGTGTGTGTGTGTTTCTAAGTGGCTCAGCCGTGAAGAATGGGACCCCCTAAGCCTCACTGAGCCATTAGAGCGCCTCTGCAACCGCCCTGCTCGCGCACTGATACTTTGCCATTGGCGCCGCTCACATCTGCCCTCTGAGTCGCGCGAACCCCCCTGCTCCCTGCCGACCCCAATGCATGGCCTCAAGGCACCTTGCTCACCAATCGAATGTCCTGTGTTCCCAAGCGCTGTACCAGGGTGCTGTGAATGAAAGACTGCATTGCTCCCGCCTGACCTTGCGCGCCCGCTGCCAAACTGCATCCGCATCCCCCTCTCACCACTTCCAACCCAAAGCCCCTGCTCTGAGACCCCTGCCAAATAGCTGCGAATCTGACCAACGCGCTCCACACTTGCACCGTCATTGCTGTTCTGTGCTGTTCCTACTTGGGGTCCCATCTCCCGACCTGCCTGTGCGTCCCAAGCCCTCCCGGTGGCCAATCGTTCACCATCCGGTCTTCGCCTTCACCGTTAGTTCCGGCACGGCCAGCAACCTCGCCCGGTGGGCACGGAAGCTGATGAGACGCCGTATACTGCCGTGCAACCTGTTGTAAGTGGTCATCGCTTCCGGGATGGGCCCCCGGGCTCTGAGGGGCCCGGCATGTGTCAACTCCACCCGCGTGCCTCCCCACATAGTCTCCCGCATCATCCTCATCAGTTCGCCATGGTATCAACCCCCTCAAGAAGCCCGGCCACCCGCCTGCTCGCCTGCATCAAAGTGGCCACCCCTCCCTCGGCCAAGGCAATTGCTTGCTCCGGCGAGGCCCCGCTCTGCTCCTGAGTCCAGACCTCACCCTCTGGGCCTGGCGTTGAAAGGTCATCCCACTCTGCCAAGATATCCTGGACGCTTGACGCCGCCTGGCTGGGCCCGTCTCTGCCCGCATGCGCCCCTCCAGATCGCACCTCAACGGTGCCCCCACCTTGACCCCCCACAGTGCTCACATGCTCCGCTTCCCGCCGCACATCCTTCATGCTCTCCAAAAGCCTCGATGCCATCCTGCCCGCCTCGCCTGCCCCACCATAAGCCTGCCCACACCGCTCACGCTGCGTCCCACCGGAGTCCTGCGTCCCACCACCAAGTCCATCCTGCGTGGCATATCCTGTCCCCTCGAGCGCGTCCTTCCCCGCCCTGTCACAGTCAGTGACCTCAGCCGCATCCTCCCAAGCCCTATCCATCAACGCAAGCCTTGGAGCCACCTCCCCTCCATAAGCCAAATCGAAATCTCCTCATCCTCCTCCCACCGCCCCACCGCCAGCGCTCCGCCATGCGCCCCTGGTCAGGCACCTCCCTTGGGCCCGTCGAATAAACATCCCAGCCACCCCACGCGCAAGCACAAAAGAGAGCTGCTGGACCCATTTCTCCTTCCACACCACGGCACTACCAAGTCCCGCCCGCTCACCCTTCTCCTCGTCCCCCCCTTTGTTCCCGTCCTCGTCCACCTCCTCTATCTTCCTCCGCCGCGTTCTCCACGGTGTACCGCCGCCCCCCAAACCGCCGCTGTGTTTTCTTCAGGAACGCCATCGCCGCCGGCCCCAGCCCCCCATAGACTTCCACCCCAAAGGGGACGAACTCATGTGGGTGCATGTTCCCTTATGTCGCCTTTTTGCTCTCCTCCACGTTCTTCACCGCTGCCCCGGGGCCGTCTATATGTGTGTGTATGTGTATCCTATCTATGCCCGACGGGTCCCAAGCATCGACCGTGAACCTTTGGGGGGCATGCCAGCAACGTCCGCTTACTCCGTTACCCAGGGACGAACAACTGGTGTTGTTATGGTGATCGGTCGACCGTCGTATCATCTTTCCATGTTGTTTTGCATCTGAGTTGAGGATGTTTATGCGTTTGCGGTATCTTGTCACGGCCCTGCCTTGCTCTTGATTTGCTTCTCATATCTGCTGGGATGATGGTGGGCTGGCTTTTGTCAGCCGATCGCATGCCGTTCAGTGTATCCTTTATATGTCTTTGTGTTAATCCTTGGACTGACTCCTTTGGCATCCCGTAACCACAGAGGATCAGCTGCACTATGTACCCACGCCGGGGATCAAAGGATGATTATAAACACACACCTCGGGACACTCATCCAGAATTTCCGGAGCTCTGTCGTGAAGAATGGGACCCCCTAAGCCTTGCACAGCCATTAGAGCGCCTCTGCAACCGCCCTGCTCGCGCACTGTTACTTTGCCATTGGCGCCCATTCACATCCACCTCCTGAGTCGCGCTAGCCATGTTCCCACCATACATCCTGCGCTCCGCACCACCACCTTGCTCCCTCCCAAAGCCCGACCTCGAGGCACCTTGCCTACCCATCAAATGTGCCATGTTCCCAAGCGCAGTCCCCAGGGGCTGAGAGTGAAAACCCGCATTGCTTCCGCCTGACCTTGCGCGCCCACTGCCAAACTGCATCTGCAACCCTCTCGCACCACTCCCTCCCCAAAGCTCTTGCGCCGGAGACCCCGCCAAATGTCTGCGAATCTGACCTATGCACTCCACACTTGCACCGCCACTGTTGTTTTGCGCTGTTCCTACTTGGGGTCCCATCCCCCGACATGCCTGTGCGTCCCAAGCCCTCCCGGTGGCCGATAGTTCACCATCCGGTCTTCGCCTTCCCGACAGCTGCTCACCATTAGTTCCGGCACGGCCAGCAACCTCGCCCAATGGGCCCGGAAGCTGATGAGATGCCGTATGCCGCCGTGCAACCTGTTGTAAGTGGTCATCGCTGTCGGGATGGGCCCCCGGGCTCCGAGGGGCCCGGCATGTGTCAACTCCACCCCCGTGCCTCTCCACGTCTCCATCATCACCCTCAACAGTCCCCCCCCTGCCAACAGCCCCCTCAAGAAGGCCGGCCACCCGCCTGCTCACGCCCATCAAGGTGGCCACTCCTCCCTCAGCCAAGGCCATTGCTTGCTCTGGCGAGGCCCCACTCCGCTCTTGAGTCCAGACCCCACCCTCCGGGCCCGGCGATGAGAGGTCATCCCACTGTGTGTGTGTGTGTGTGTGTGTGTGTGTGTATTTGGTTTGAAAGTTTTAGCTTGCCTGGGCTCGAAGAGCGGATTGGAATATTTTCATGATTGACCTGGGGTGCGAAGCTACAAAGCTACCAGGTACCCCGCATTTTTGGCAGTGAGCTGTGTTTGTGGAGGGTTTGCTTTTCGCCTGGTCTGCTCTGGGGTGTGTCGAAGAGAAACGTATGTATCTTGCGCGGCCCCGCCCTGTTTCTGAATGCTCTTCACTCCATTGAGATGATGGTGCGCTGGCTTTTGTCGGCGGATCTCATGTTATTCAGCGTGTGTTTGGCAAATTTTGTGTTCTGCAATGACTTTATGGATCCGTGCATGAACGTTTTGAATTTACACTTGATGATCGTACTACGAGACAAAAACCATGCATGTCTGCATAAGTTGACACATGCGTGGCGATGCATTGCTAGCTGGCTACCTGTTATCTCGTGCGGATGTAATTGTGATCGTACATATGATGCAGGTGCGTTAACGACCATTGCAGTGAACAACGGCTTGGCAAATGAAGGCATATCGATGGATGAAACGGCCTCGGCTGTAATAAAGGTCACTTCAGGCTCAGTTGCGGCTGGTAATAGTCCTGACAGAAGCGAAACTCAGTCCAGCATTAGTGGTAAAAAAGACTCGTGGATTTTTCCGGCAGTCATTTGTGCAGCCGCATCAGCGCTGTTGCTGATGGCCATTGTTGGTATCTTTGCCTGGAGACATAAAAGGGCAGCTGCTGATTCGGTGACCTCTCATCAGCAAACGACGAGACCAATTATTGCGACTGCTGGTAAGTGATGAGGGAATACGCCAACTCAGGACTGGTCGGCATGTGGCTGTACGATGAGAGTCATGGTTGAGCTTTGACCGAGAGAGTTTTCCTTGGTTGGTTGTGACGCATCAGATGAAAAATGGTTCTTTCCTTCATTTTTGATAAGCTTCATGATAACTCAAAGGTTTGAGCCTGCAGCGGATCAATACCGAGATCGGCCGGTTTGGCCCAAACATGGCCGATGGAAGTTTTGGATGTATTGATATGTTCCCTGTAAACGATGTGCGATGTCACACATAATCATATGGCCGATACACGTGTGAACATCCCTGTTTGCAAATTTCACTGCACAATATGCTTAGCCAGCCTCGTGTGGCTTAACGCATTTTTCACCAATCTCACTTGCAAATATATTGCGAACATGTCTCCACGATGATGAAGCTATTGGTGAAGTGGCAAACTTATGCATGACGTTATGCATGTTATTCCACAGGGATGGTTGCTAACACGACTACCCCAAGAATGTCATCTACGGCATCTAGTTCAGATGACGAGCAAGTCCCAGCTACCGACCAGCAGTCTCGCAAACTTCGTACAACATCCGCTCTGGCTGCAAACATGATGCTACGGACCAACGAGATCAAACAACAGGATCAAGTCAGGTCTGCACCATGCAGTGGTGACTTGCAACCCCAACGCAAGAGGCCAATAACCACCGTGCCACCTTCAATCGCATCGTTGGTAACAGCAGTTTCATCATCACCACCTACTTCAGATGATGAAGACCTCCTACCTGCCTTCACAACACATCACTGCAAGCTCGCAGAACAATCAGTTGCTGCTTCAGACGATAACGACTTCCCAGCTGCCACAAAACATTACCGCAAACTCGCAGCACAATCAGTTGCTGCTTCAGACGATAACGACTTCCCAGCTGCCACAAAACATTACCGCAAACTCGCAGCACAATCAGCTGCTACTTCAGACGATGAAGAATTTGCACCCGCCACACAACATCACCACAAACTTGCGGCACAATCAGCTGCTGCTTCGGACGATGAAGATTTTGCACCTGTTACACAACAACACCATAAACTCGCAGCACAATCAGTTGCTACTTCAGACGATGAAGAATTTGCCGCTGCCACAAAACAACATCGCAAACTCGGTGCACAATCAGTTGCTCCAAACCACAAGATGTTGAAGAGCGCCCGTTGCACCCCGATAAGTGTTTTGGAAGGCAAGAAAAAACAAGGTGTGCCTGGTGGACCGCCCATTACAATATTGGCAAAACACGTGCCCATGCCTGACTTCATGGCCCCTGCTGCAATCTCTGACAATCTACGTAGTGGGAATGCCAACAAACCCGCGCAACTACTTAGAGGAAATTTAGTGCTTTATAAAGGGCCGGCTTAGATCACCATTGTTCCGAAGATTGCCATAACTTCTTCCCCATTTCAAAGCTCGGTAAATACTTAAATAGAAGAGCTACGTAGCCAGATCAATGAACTGCATCATGATGTAGCAACCACGCAGTCATTATCGATGTCAGCGATCACCCTTTCTACCAAATATGCATTCCCTTGGAAAGCTCACATATTAGTAGGGCCACTCCGAAAGTGGCGAAAGCTAACACATATGGGGAACATAAATATATTTGAAGCATGGGTCCCTGCGTGACGACACCCTAAGAGCTCTTCTCATATACTTTCAAAATTAAGGTCCGTGGTTGTATATTATTTGGTCTTGCTGCTGCAGCATACAGTGATGGAGGGATATATCGAGCTGTCGGTTACCGTACACGTATCATATATACTTGGCTAACTAGTCGCAACCACGTTCTTCTCGGCATATATATACGAAGTATATATATATATATATATGTACACACACACACATATAAAGCTCGACCGGTCATCACGGCATCCAATGGTATCGATATATTAGCTCAAGTTGAGCATCCGACTGCCAACTCATGGGATGAGCATTTTTCATTGCCAAATTCAGAAGGCTGAGACGAGGTGCGACCCCACTTCCGGCGTGGTGATTTCCATATGACTGCTTGTATTGACGAATGCCTCGAGGAATTGTGATCAGTTTGTTGTGTGAAAAGTAATACTGTAAATTACTATGTAGAATTTACGAAGTATATTCATCCACGCACATTTCCTGTTGTGTATCACACCCTGATTGGTAAAGATGCATGTTAGCTTTGCACAGTTGTGTTCACGAAAATCCTTTTTTGCACGGTTATTGATTTGGTTATAATAATTACGGTGTATAATTTCACTCGCGCCAACGTGTAACGGTCTTGCAATATATATATATATATATATATGCGTGTGTGTGTGTGTGTACTGTGTGTGTATTGTGTGTGTACTGTGTGTGTGTGTATTTATCCTTGGACTGACTCCTTTGGCATCCCGTAACCACAGAGGATCAGCTGCACTATGTACCCACGCCGGGGATCAAAGGATGATTATAAACACACACCTCGGGACACTCATCATCCAGAATTTCCGGAGATCTGTCCTAAAGAATGGGACCCCCTAAGCCTTGCACAGCCATTAGAGCGCCTCTGCAACCGCCCTGCTCGCGCACTGTTACTTTGCCATTGGCGCCCATTCACATCCACCTCCTGAGTCGCGCTAGCCATGCTCCCACCATACATCCTGCGCTCCACACCAGCACCTTGCTCCCGGCCAATCCCAAAGCCCGACAGTCTCAAGGCACCTTGCCTACCCATCAAATGTGCCATGTTCCCAAGCGCAGTCCCCAGGGGCTGAGAGTGAAAACCCGCATTGCTTCCGCCTGACCTTGCGCGCCCACTGCCAAACTGCATCTGCAACCCTCTCGCACCACTCCCACCCCAAAGCTCTTGCGCCGGAGACCCTGCCAAATGTCTGCGAATCTGACCTATGCGCTCCACACTTGCACCACCACTGTTGTTCTGCGCTGTTCCTACTTGAGGTCCCATCCTCCGACATGCCTGTGCGTCCCAAGCCCTCCCGGTGGCCGATAGTTCACCATCCGGTCTTCGCCTCCCCGACAGCTGCTCACCGTTAGTTCCGGCACGGCCAGCAACCTCGCCCAATGGGCCCAGAAGCTGATGAGGTGCCGTATGCTGCCGTGCAACCTGTTGTAAGTGGTCATCGCTGCCGGGATGGGCCCCCGGGCTCCGAGGGGCCCGGCATGTGTGAGCTCCACCCACGTGCCTCTCCACGTCACTCTCCGCCATCACCCTCCACGCTCCCGCCAACACTTAAGAAAGCCGTTATACAGGCAGTTGCGGGATAATTGGAAACGAGCTCGTCGACGCCACAGGCGGAGTGCTCCATGCACTGGGTATCTGGACTCCGATGAGCTTAACATGCTACCATCGCGAGCTACAACTGGCCCTTCTACCGCGCCAGAGCGTCAAGTAGCCGAAGCTCGCCTGCACAAGGAACCAAAGGCCCCCGTGTGCACGAGCGAAGACCTCTCAGCAGAGTCTCAAGGTGCTGAGGAACGACACCGGCGTACCATGAAGGTGGTCGAGAGCTATCGCGAGCACCTGGAGCCACCTGGCCAGGCGTCGCAAGGTTGGCAATTTCGAGGTGTGCGAGGACATAGACCGAGTGCCTTGCGCTCCAAGGTGGGCACACGAGGTCTGAGGTCCTCCATCAAGCACTCCACGAAGAAATCGTGTTATTAAACGTTATTTGGTGTTATTTAATGTTACTAAATGTTATTAGCCCTTTTTTGCGGTGTTAAGCAGCGAATTATTTCACAATCGACTATTTGTAAGATAGAATGGTATTAATGTGGTGTTAATGGCTTTGTTGTTCATGTTATCAGCAAATCCCAATGTTAATTGCACGGCACGAATGTTAATCGGGTGCTGCGTTGGTTAAAGAATAACACTTTGAGATTTATATCCTTGGAATTCAAATACTTGGGCTCCAGGATCGTCATGGAGATCGTCGATTGGTATTATATAAATCAGGGATGATCTGACGGAACGGAATGCATATCTACTTCTATTCCATTAAACATTTTCAGACTGAAATATATAAATCATAGGATGTCTGTCGCATCCTTGTGCCACGTCACTCGATCATAGGCTAGAAGCTATATTACTCGTAGGTCGTGTTATCTCGTTTCTAGCTTCACAGTTTCTCATATCGATGCAGGCGTGAGTGTTGCCTTCTCTTGTTGTGCGTTTGTGCTTCACTGTGTGCTTTGCTTGACAGGTTTGAGCCCACCACCGGCTTAAGGTGGCTTTAAGTTAAGCTGCCAAGTATGGCTGGCTAAACGCCTATGTAAGGGCGCGGGGGTGTCAGAAGGCGGACGATGTTTTAGTTTAAAATAGCCGGCTTGAGGAAGTAGGGTCAGAGAGAGGAAAAGATGTCGCAAGCAACAATTGCTTAGGAAAAATCATCAGACTGGTATGATCAGCCGCAAATGCCGAAGCTGTACGCGCGTCTACATCACGCTTGCGACGCTCAACTATCTCTCTCTCTCTCTTATTCCTTCTCCTAAAGCTGGAATTTTTTGAATTTTGACCCGCATTTTGACCCCCTTGCCCTTCCTGTTTGTGAACTTGTACACTTAATTTTATCTCACAATTGTTGTGAACTTTCGCACTATATTTTTACTTTTTGTATTGGCCAAGACTAACGATTTTGACATGTTGTAGGAGCTCTTTCCTTAAACTGCTGGCGATTTTTGAACTTGTAGGAGGTCTTATCACCACCTAGGATTTTTTTAGTGCTCTCCTTGGTTGAAATTGTCGTGGATTTTCTGAAAACAACGGTTGACTAACTTCGTTTTTAGTTTGCTTGTGTTTAAAAAAATTCCGGCATCCCTCTTCACCACTTTCCTCAAACCGCTGGCGAACTTTGAACTTGTAGGAGGTCTCTTCACCTCCTAGGATCGAATTTTAGCGCTCTCCTTGGTTAAAATTGTCTTGGTTTTACTGAAACTAACGGTTGACTAACTTTGTTTTTAGTTTGCTTGTGTTTTTAAAAATCCGACATCTCATAGCAGGTTATTGCAAAAACCCTAATTTACGAGAATGATATCTACGCCCTAGCTAGGCATCACAAAGCATTGTACCTGCGAGGCTGCGTGCGCACCCCGCAGGTGCATCTAAGCAAGAGTTGTCTTTTGAGCTGAGTTGTCTTTTGAGTTGTCTCTTTCCTAGTCGCCATGGCATACGAAGATGATCAGGCGAGTAACCCTTTTTTTTTGTAGCCTCTTTTCTCTTTGGGATCATGCTTTTATTGTGTGGAATGCTTGAGTGAGGGTTGAGCTTCAAAGCCCAACGGGGCAATTATTCCATAAATTCAACACCCCCGGAGATTAACTTCCCCACCGTTAGAAGCACCATGCTCGACGGTTTTGGACTCCTAACCAACTTAGCTTTGAGCCTTGTAATACAAAACTTGGCTTTAGGCTGGTTAGGAAGACCGATTAGACTCCCGGAAATGAGCGTAAGCTGATGTTTCAAGCAGGGCGACAATTTTGAGAGATTTCAAAGATCGCTCTCAAGAGATCGGGACACCGGATTGGACTTTTTTCTGTGACAAAATATTCCTCGAACCTCCACGAATATGGTGTCACCTCAGAAAACCTGATCGGACCCCGGGAGACAGCAGGAGGAAGCTCTAGAAATTTGATATTTTCGCCCGAAACGTCGTTACCAAATAGAAAGTGTCGGAAGCTCGTCTCGACCATGGATTTTAGGAGGACGTAGCAAAGGAATTTGCGAATACATATTATAAAAATATGTTTCCTTGCCCTCAATTTTCAAGGGACAGTTCCCTTGGAAACGTCGGATTAACGGAGCAAGCCCTTTCCCCGTATGTCGTCACGACTGGTCCTCTCAACCGACTTCCCCGACACTTCTCGGACGCCTTAGAAGAGAGTGTTGAACGGAGATTGCGACATAAAAATAGGGAAATAGTTATACTGGACTAAACTTTTTTGTGGTCGTTCACCCTCAAACTCTGATTCGACCGAGAAAATCGTGATTTATTTGATGTATCGTCTCACAACCGTCCCTGGAGCACGAGGAATTTCAAAACGACCGGATGAAGCCCTCGGACCTCCAATGGAACAATGGACGGAGAGAAATATCGTGTCGCCAGACCTACCTTTATCGTAGTTACACCACGTAGAGGTCGGAGTCAGTCTCAGCACTTACGACACTCCCCGACAGCTCTCAAAAACGTCGATTGAGCCCGTTTCTGGTGTCGTAGCCTCAAGCCCGTAGGTGCAACTGCTGATTGGAAGCTCATTCAAGACTCGAAAATATATTCTAAGTCCTTTTGAAAAGCTTTCCAGACACTAATCGTCTCGGGAAGTCTCGGGCGAATATAAGGATTGGAGCTAGAACGTCTTTCGAGCCCGGAGTAACACCCTACCCGGATATTACAGCAGCTGCCTTGGAATTCGACAAAAATTCAAACTTGTCAAAAATGAGCTCCAGTATCAAAAATATTCTTTTTACACCTAAGGGATTGATCATTTCTCAAATTGGGACCGCGACTGTCAAATCTATGACCTCGGGGCATATGACGCTCGCAGCAGAAGCTCAACCGCCATCTCTTTTTCAAAAACCTCTCTCTCCTATCTCTCAGAGGAAACATCCTCTTGTCGCTCCCTGTATGTCTACCAGCTCCTACGCTGGCATGTCTCGCTCCGTGGACATCATGGGACTGAGTCAAAGGGTGCCTCTGTGATGTATCAGGATAATGCTTGCACGACGCCAATCTCAATTCCCTCGCCTTCGCAATGGCTCCACTCCCCGAGCCAGTATCGCGGGTACCAACTCTCCACCCCGGGGAGTTATGCCTCCGCCTTCGTCGCTGTCACCATTGGCGCCGGAGTTCCTCCCGCGGGAAAACACCCTAGGACATCGAGGACAGGAAGCTGACCACGAATCCCGCCGACGAGAGCTCTGCTGACGATAGTAACCCTGAGGAGGCGCCCCGTCGTAAGAAGGCCAAGACTGAGTAATGTGGCGCGTCAGGATTGGCCGGCGGAGATCACAAATGCAAGAGTAGAATGTAG
Organism: Cymbomonas tetramitiformis; assembly: GCA_001247695.2. Taxonomy (NCBI): domain Eukaryota; kingdom Viridiplantae; phylum Chlorophyta; class Pyramimonadophyceae; order Pyramimonadales; family Pyramimonadaceae; genus Cymbomonas; species Cymbomonas tetramitiformis. The sequence continues at coordinate 13,730 of LGRX02002324.1, forward strand.
GCCCTGTCATAAGCGAGTTGTGATTGGTGCAGAATAGAATGAGAGATTCTAGAATAACAATTGAGGAGAGAGTATAATTATGAGGATGGCTCTCGAAGTCAACATTATTCTGTTTTAGAGATACAACATTCTGTGCAAAATAACTCTGTGGATTATTCAGCTTTACTTGCAATTAAGATAAGATAACTTGCTAAAGTGGTGATTCTTGCCTGACCTCAAGAGAAGTATTAACAAGAACTTTGCCGTATTTGATAAACACTCGAAGTACACTCGTTCAATATCGCCAGTGACACGTTCAGGGGAGGGTTGTCTGCCGACACGCTTCGTGAAAGAAACGAGGGGGGGCGTGGTAGCCAAGCGCCGCTCAGCGGGCTGCATTCCAGGGGCATCTTGGAGGTCAACCTTCACCAACGATCCGAGCACCACCCAGTTATCAGCATGGCTCTGCCCACCGCCTCAGAAGACAACTTCAGCAGCGACACTCAAGTCTTTCAGCCCAGCGTACAGGACCAGGAGGCTGTGTCACACAGATCGCCACAGGTTCGAACCTCACAGAGCACCACCGGCCATGGCGTGAGGATGTTCAGGCCGCAGGTACCAGAGACCAGCGTGGACACCGTCGCAGTAGACTTCACACTGGCCCGAGCTCCAGGCCGGAGCGCCGACACTCCCCACGAAGCGGACAGCGCAGGAGGAGATCGCCGAGCCCTAGGGAGAGAACCCAGCATGCTGGGGTCGCAGTCGGGGAAAGCACGGGCCAGAGGACAGTGCGGACCTTCAACGGACGAGAGGCAGTGGAGAGACACGAAGAAATGTGGAGGAGCAGAAGGAGAAATGTGGCGATGCCGCCTTTTCGGGAGGGCACCGGGTCAGCTGCGGCCCGGCGCGCCCAACACTGAGCAGTGGCCCCGGCCATGAGCTGGGCACACAGCCTGCCGCGACATGGCAGGCGACGCACATGCAGGTGTACTTCCTCCTCACGGGGACGCTCGTGCGCATGCTGTGGCCACAACTGCCTCACTTGGCAGTGGTGATTATCTGGGCGGCCCTGGAGATCACAAGACACCTAGGTGAATTGATAGTGCTCTGTGTGTGCTGTTCCAGCCGGGCTCACAGGGCCCTGGCGCGCACATTGTGGGCGATACAGTCTGCCCCATGTCAGCCGTGGGCTCATGACAGCCAACATCTTCACGTACTGATGGTGGTGGCGAGGCATTCGCTGCTGCTGTGTGTGGTTGCCTAGCAACTCGCTGGGTTTCATCATGCCCAAGCAGGACAGTGGCACGTACCTTTGCTCCGACTTGGGCGTATCGTCTCCACCATACTCGTCTGGGTGGACATCCTTCCGCTGGGGCTCCCCTTCGTGTTGGCCATTCACGTTCACAAACATGGACTTCTCTGTGCACACGTGGAGCGCAACCGTTTGAGACTTGCAATGCTTCAGGATCTCTTGGGTCACGCAGTCGGGGTGGCACAGCGAGTCGCCGCTGTTGGGCCTGCCACGTTGGCAGCCATCCCACGTCGTATGCAGAAGCCGCGCTTCGCAGCCCGACTCTAGCGCCTACCGCGAGCAGTCGTTTGCTACCGAGTAGCCCATTTCGCCTACGTGGCGTTGGTTTTGGCGCTGGTGATCTACGTGTCTGCAGGAGGAGGCTTGGGCCATATGCACAGGGGGGGGAGGATGCTACATGCATATTGACCCTTCACTCTCCATTCAAACCTGCAGGAGCCAGCAGAATTTTAAAACTTTTGTTGCTGCTCGCGGCTGCTGCCTGGGTGGCCACCGTGGCCCCTGGGGGATTTCAGAGCGCACCCGCTGTGGATTCGTGCTCTGACCCGCTGCAAGGTTCCTCCAGAACCGCTTGGGACGACCAGAGGTCCTCGCGACTATGGAACCCTGGATGGGAAGCCATGGTGGCAGGGCAGGACGAGGTGCTGCCGCACACGGTGTTAGACGGGCTACAGCCAGGGGGGACCACTAGAGTCACCAAGGACGAGGCTGCGCGGTTGGACACTGAACTCAATGCCACCTTTGGAGGTCACCCTGAGTTCACCGAGGAGAACTGGGAGGAGATGCGCACCGTGGTGAAGAGGTGCAGCTATTGCTTCGCCAACAGGCCGCAGGACATCAAGGGCTATCATGGTGGAGCAGCACACGCAACCTTTGCCATCCCGGACGAGACCAAGGTGGCCTACCAGCGACCGAGGAAGTACAGCCCGGGAGAGCAGGAGATCATCGACCTGCACTGCAAAGAGCTGTTGGAGTACGGCTTCATCGAGCCTGCTTCACAACACTGTAGACATGCCAGCAACGTGGTGGTCGCAGGAAAGAAAGACCATGAGACTGGACAGTGGACTTCTACACGCTTCTGCGTCGACCTCCGGAACACCAACCGGTTGTCGCTGAAGGACAACACGCTGCCGCACAGACCGGATGAGCTCTACCAGCGCGTGGCCAAGGCCAAGTTCAAGACGACCCTGGACGCGACCAAAGCCTTCCACCAGATTCCCATGACCACCTCAGAGGACAGAGACAAGCCGGCGTTCTGGTGGGGCAACCAGCTTTATCGCTACACCCCCATGCCATTTGGAGCAGCTGGAGCAACTGCCGCGTTCATCAGAATCATGGACTATGAGCTGCGCCACCTGCAACATTGCACGGTGGCGTACGTCGTCGACGTGTGCATCTACAGTATTCAGACACCGCTGAGCAGCACATTAAGGATGTGGACGTCAAGGAGGCTTGGGGGAAGGACCACCAGGACCAAGCGTTGCAAAAGCTCAAAGATGCTCTTTGCTCAGTCAGGGAGGTGTCTGAAGCCCATCGACTATGATAAGTAAGCTCATCTTCCTCTACACGGACTGGAACACTGGATCATCCATGGCATTGGCGCAGTGCTGGGCCAGAAGGATGAACAGGGAGTGGAGCACATCTGCGTGGTGATCAGCCGCTCATTGTCAAAGACAGAGAGACAGTATGCGAGCTTTCAGGGTGAAATGCTGGCGGTGGTGTGGGGGATCCGCACTCTGCGCCAGTACCTGCATGGGGTGCACTTCACGCTAGTCACTGACCATTCGCCACTCACAACTCTCATGGAGAAGGCTGGCCTGCAAGGCCAGCACCTGCGCTGGGCCATCAGTCTGCAAGAGTTCGAGTTCACGGTCCAGTACCGACCAGGGCCAAAGAACGAGAACGCCGACGTGCCTTCAAGGTACCCGCTGCCCAGCACAGCCGACGAGACTGGTGCCCGCCTGGACCGAGAAGGTGACTGTGCGCGAGAAGCAGGGTACGCTGAGAGAAGTACGTGTGGTCTCGCCGATGCCATCTGCCTGGAGGTGACCAGAGAACCGCCGCTTGGCCCAGAAGCGAACCCAGAGGCCCAGGTGGCCAACTACTGCGAGAGAGCGGTCAGAGAACAGCTGGGGACCGGTGAGGTCCACCGACTGTTCGACATCCACTACCAGGAGGCGAGTTGGAGTGCAGCAGGGGTGTCATGTTTGACACTGACCACCAAAAGGTGGCCAGGTGCTCTGGCAGATTGACGCGAGCCGCTTGGGATGCCCTCAGCCAGGTGCAGCCGGTCAGAGGTATGCATTCAGGAGGCTCCCCAGCGGTTTACAGCGACGACACCATGGAGGCTGGCAAGCTGAAAGTGCCCAAGAAGATCGACACCAGGGTGGTCAACAAGAGCTTCTTTCGAGAAGCTAGAGAAGAAGGCGTGGTTTGCTACGAGCCCTGTGGAGGTCTGTGTGCTGGGCTGGATATGCTCTTGCGCTGCGGCGTCAAGGTCAACAAGTACCTCTACCATGACATCTCAGCGGCCAGCCAGGCGGTAGCGAGGACAAGGTTTATGGCACTCAGTCGCCGACACCCCGACCTGTTCCCGACAGCGGCCATCCACCTGGAACAGCTGCCTAGCAACCTCGAGGACACCAGCCTCGATGACCTCGTCCACGCAGGAGCGCTGAGTGGAGACAGGTGGATTATGGTTTGTGGCTACCCGTGTCAGGACCTATCACCGGCGGGCAAACTAGCAGGGCTGGAGGGCAAGCACAGCAGGCTGTTCTACCAGGCAGTGAGAATTCTCTCGACGCTGCAACAGCTGCAGCCTCGGCGACCGCCAGCGTATGTGTTGGAGAACGTCTCCCCACTGTCGCACCGAGAGAACACGAAGATCAGGAAAGAGGTGTTCCCCATCATCAACAGTGTGGTGGGTCAGCCAGTATCCTTTGACGCAGCGCGCGCAGGATCGTTCATATGCACACCGCCTACGAGCATATTGGAGCAACCTGTTCCAGAACCACCAGTTCAACCTGGTAATGGAGATGGTGAACAGACCACCAGACAGATACGTGAGTGACATTCTACAGCGAGGCTGGAAGCCTTATATCAGAAACCAAGGTAAATACTGAAAACCTTGCATTAATTAAAACCCTAATGACACAAAAAGGAATCCAATTTCGCACTTCTCATGCAAATGAAAGAGCTTCCATTGGTTCTATGATTCTATGGAATCCGAAAAGTTTACCACTATCCACCTCGGTTACCACAATTGATGGAGATGCAAAGAGAGCAGTAATGACCAAATTTTCAGGAAATAACGGTTTTGAGCTCTACATAGCCAGCGGTTATATGAATGATGCTACACTAGTAGAGGAACAAGTGGAATTATATGACACACTCACTGACTGGGCAGGGAAGGCGGGAAATAATCCAAAAAGGCCTACATAGAGATAGGTGACAAAAACTGTACCATTACCCCAAATCAGCGGGTGTCAGGTGGAAATTACATGTCATATCAAGAGCATGTTGAAAAGAATAAGCATCTTTTAACTTATTTCAACAATGACAGATGTTCTCTTAATGAACTGATAATGGACCGTAATCCAAACACGGAAATTTTCACACATGTTATATCCAAAAACTCAAAAGCAAAACTTACCCATATCATGGCCAACATAACTATGGCAGAATTGACAGTTAAAACTGGATGGACGGAGGAAAACCCTTATATCATCTCCGACCACGGGATAGTATGGGCTGAATTTAAGCTCCCTCAAAACGATACCAGACCGGAGATTTCTACAGATACAACTTTGCCAACACCTAGATTCAATGGTGCCAAGGAAACCACACATGATGAGTACCCAGGGTACCCAATCAGAATGACAAACAAAAACAAGGATACAAAAAGGAAAATAAACAAGAAAGATATTGTAGGACTCCTTGAAGCAACAACGGATACAGCACAACTGAACTTGTGCACGCGTGCATCAATAAAAACAAAGCTAGAGCCGCTATCAGCACCATCAAGGGTGACACCACTGATCTCGATCTCAGACGGGATAATACAGACGGCAGCCCCATAACAGTGAACAAGCTCATAGCAAAAAATGAAGAGACAGACAACATAGAACAATGTCTAAAATGGCACAACAAACCCAAGGAATGGTGGATTCACCTTAATAGCCCATGGCATGCAGCTCACTTACTTTCTAGAGGAAAGGGGATGCCAGAAGGTGGTCTCAACTTAGGCCATAACGTCAAAGATAACATTTGGCATATAGGTTCGCCTCACCTACTAAACAGGAAAGATGTAAATGCCTATCTCAAACGACACCTTTCATTCAGCTCACTGGAAGTTAAGAAGATCACGAAATCCAACACAGATGATCACATGACCAGCTGGGATATCTCTCTACAACCCCATATGCCTGCTAAATTCTGGAACCTGTACGGATCTGAGATGCATTCGGAAAAAATAGACTGCACAGCCCATTTATTCCAATACGCTACAGGCTGATCAAGAACCCGAACCATCAAGTTCTGCTTCAAGAAGATGGCCCTCGACAAGGGCCTGGACTTCGAGTGGGACGAGCTGCTCTGGTCACTTGTACTGAGCTTCCTACAACGCAGCCAAGCAGCAGTCGACTGGAGTTGCACCTTTCACACTGCTGTTCGCACAGGAGGCTACCGTACCACCAGACCTTCGTGCGCGACCTGAGCTGGACTTTGAGAAACAGGCGACGAGCGGACTCTGGCTGAGGATTTGCTGCAGCGAGCGACTATCGTGAAGAAGCTCATGGTGCACGCAGGATGCAATCGATCTGGAGATCGCTCAACACCGTGACACCCTTTTGTACGAGCACAGGAGGAGTGGCAGCTACGAGCCGAAGCCGCATCAGTTCAAGGCGGGTGACTTCGTTTACATACGACAGCAACCACGCTCTGGCATGGAGGTGGCCACCAAACCAGCCATCCTGAAGCTGGTCAAGGTTCAGAAAGATGGGGTGGTGGTGCTGGAAGACAGCACTAAGCTCCGAGAAAAGAGCACGGTGCAAAGCATTGCGCCATGCCACTTACAGGTGAAGGACCAATCCGACTGCAGCGCAGCTATTCCCAGCAAACATCTTGCGTGTGAGCAGTGCATGAGGACTGGTGGCGAGGCATCTATGCTGCTGTGTGACACGTGCAATCGTGGTTATCACATTTGGTGTCCGGAGCCTGCGTTGGACAAAGTGCCCGAAGGAGACTGGCAATGTCCCAAGTGCTTGGGGGCAGCAGTGGTGGCAGCCTCCGCCGAGGTGGGCATATCCATCGTGGAGAGAATGGCTGCCATGGAGCTGCAGTTGAAGGAGAAACTGGGGGCGGACACGATGTTGTTGCCTGCTGACGTGGGCCCGCACCGGGCAGTGAGGTTGGGTCGTGAGCAGCCATGGCAGTCGCTTACATCGCGACAGGTTGCCAGGAAAGAGGGGACCATGGGTGATCTCCCGGACCGAGTGGCATGGGGAAACCAAGAAGAGCTGAGCAGGGTGATCGCAGACGTGATGCCAGGGCATTGGCATGACGGTCACCGCACCATTTTGAGCCGAAAGTGTTCAGAGCAGCATACTCGAGCAAGAAGTCTACGTAAGGCAGCCACGGTGCAGGCTATGAGCTTGGAGGAGGTGCAGAAGAGGGGGGGCGTCACCCAGCTGACCAGAGCCCAAGTGAAGACGGCCAGCCAACTGGACTGGGGCCTGGAGCTGGTTATGACAGTTCCTCAGGAAGTGAAGCGCTTGGCGCACGAACGGCTACTGCCCGGTGGTACTTGTAATAGTACTGAAATCGTGTTCAGTACTATTACAAGTACCGAGTCCCCGCGAATTTTTTCAGGCATCTCCGTTGGCCCGGTTGTGCAACCATCCAGCATATCTTGGCACATTTATGACCTAAACTAACTTGCCATATGCTCCATTGGTCGATATTCCACTTGGAGGCTTCTCACTGGACGTATATAACACAATGAGCAGTGATTTTACGGATTACCTGCTTGACAACTACTATGTCGAAAATGACATGCCTCTTTCAATAATTTTTTTCAAGCACGCCACACCGCCGAATCAAGTGGGAAAGCATTCAAATCGAAGGCAGACATCATACCTAATCACTCAAATATCATGGAACAATTTGGTATCATAATGACAATTGTATATATTGTTGTAAACTTCCACCTTCCATGTGAAAACCTATTATATTCCAAGCGATCCAACGTGATTCAAGTAGCATGCAAATATTCATTCCAACGCGTGCCCAAGCGCCGTACATCGCCCAAACATGATTCAAAATGATATTTTGGACTATAACCCGCATCGAACGGGGCCTATACGTTGTCGGGGATGCATGGCTGAGTGTCGGCCATGCGCTAAGACCTCGCTGTCGGCACAGGTGTACGCGTACGCAAGTAGCATGCTAGGAATCGCCCCAACGGGCGCCCTAGCGCCATATATCGCACGGGCATGATTTGATATGATAATTCGGACTACGAGACGTACTGATTTGGGCATGGTTGATAATGGAGGTGCATGATTGAGTGGTGGGGAGGAGGTGCCAGGGCCTGGTAGAGAGGTAGACAGAGTACCAATACGCATACACAAGTAGCATGCTCGCAATCATCCCAGCGGGTACCCCAGCGCCGTACATCGCCCAAACATGATTCAAAATGATATTTTCGACTATAACCAGCATTGAACGGGGTCAATACGTTGTCGGGGATGCATGGCTGAGTATCGGTCATGCGCTAAGACCTCGCTGCCGGCACAGGTGTACGCGTACGCGAGTAGCATGCTAGGAATCGCCCCAACGGGCGCCCTAGCGCCATATATCGCACGGGCATGATTTGATATGATAATTCGGACTACGAGACGTACTGATTTGGGCATGGTTGATAATGGAGGTGCATGATTGAGTGGTGGGGACGAGGTGCCGGGGCCTGGTAGACAGAGTACCAATACGCATACACAAGTAGCATGCTCGCAATCATCCCAGCGGGTACCCCAGCGCCGTACATCGCCCAAACATGATTCAAAATGATATTTTCGACTATAACCAGCATCGTGAACGGGGCTTATACGTTGTCGGGGATGCATGGCTGAGTATCGGTCATGCGCTAAGACCTCGCTGTCAGCACAGGTGTACGCGTAGGCTACGCAAGTAGCATGCTAGGAATCGCCCCAACGGGCGCCCTAGCGCCATATATCGCACGGGCATGATTTGATATGATAATTCGGACTACGAGACGTACTGATTTGGGCATGGTTGATAATGGAGGTGCATGCTTGAGTGGTGGGGAGGAGGTGCCGGGGCCTGGTAGACAGAGTACCCGTACGCATACACAAGTAGCATGCTCGTAATCATCCCAGCGGGTGCCCCAGCGCCGTACATCGCCCAAACATGATTCAAAATGATATTTTGGACTATAACCAGCATTGAACGGGGCCAATACGTTGTCGGGGATGCATGGCTGAGTATCGGTCATGTGCTAAGACCTCGCTGCCGGCACAGGTGTACGCGTACGCAAGTAGCATGCTAGGAATCGCCCCAACGGGCGCCCTAGCGCCATATATCGCACGGGCATGATTTGATATGATAATTCGGACTACGAGACGTACTGATTTGGGCATGGTTGATAATGGAGGTGCATGATTGAGTGGGGGGGACGAGGTGCTAGGGCCTGGTAGA